>CM069136.1:63369643-63642143 GCA_035221665.1 Okamejei kenojei | reverse complement strand
AAAAATGATTTTCCATCTCATTTGAAAAGTGTATGGAATAACATTTTGGAGGTAGACAAAAGTGCTGGAGAAACTCAGCGGGTGCAGCAGCATCTATGGAGCGAAGGAAATATGCAACGTTTCGGTTTGAAACCTCATTTTACTTCATGAAGAACATTTCCTAAATAAACTGAATTCTTACCTCAGAAACTACAAAATGTGCAGAACAGTTTTCTGAATCTGCCAGTTTGCAGCTTAACAGTAGGGTGGGATGCAAGCTATGATACATATTTCCAAATATATGAATTTCCTGATTACAGGTAATTTTTCATCAAAATACTTCCTTGGAAAAAACCTGGGGAAGGAGTGCCTCTTCCACTAATTCGTGGAAGATCAACATTAATGGGAAGGAGAAAAATATCCACCTGTCCAGCTGAAAAACAATCTACCTCATTTAGTTCAAATAAAAACAAATTGGGGATATTTTGGAGTGGATTATTCCTGAGTGGTCAATAAGAAACCCAAACAGGGGTTGGAGGATCAGTCTCGGGAATATATTAACACCTGAACATAAACAACAGATATATCCAATTTCCATAATGCTGCAATTGCGAATTATAAAATGGTGTTCCACTTTTGCAATCAAGGTAGAGCTTCGGTCTTAATTACCAAATGACATGACACAACAAATACACCAAATTAAGAGATAAATATGCCAGGTTTAGAGGTAATAGAACATTATTCATGATTGTTGCCTGTGTCATCAGATCTTCTGTTCATCACTGGTACGCTATAGTTATAGGGTGGCCAATAGCAAATTTATTAAGGATACTTCAGATTAGCATCTTTTTCCTCTCACCTCATTAACGAGACAAGAGCAAAAATGTTAATGAAGAACCATCAGCGCCAGATCTCACCGAACACAAAATGTCCTGATGAGCGTATTGCTGTACCTTCACTAGTATTTGTTTAAATACCAAGAAATTCAATATCTAACTCACAAGGTGAAACATCACTAATAGGATTCAGAAGCCAGAGGAGAAGACCTATTGTGCAGGAAGGAACTGCAGATGCTAGTTTTTTACCGAAGATAAACACAAAACACTGACGTAACTCAGCAGGTCAGGCAGCATCTCTGGAGAAAAGGAATAGGTGACGTTTTGTGTTGGAACCCTTCTACACACTGAAACAGAGGGGTGGGAGGAGGGGGTACCCTCCCCCTGTTGTCAACTATTCTCATCAGTATGCAATAAACCAGCATCTTCGTCATTTCAATAACAGGAAAAAATGGAACAGCGAATTAAAAATATGTGATGAGGGGAAGGATGGATTTCGGGTGGTCTGTTATCCCAGTGAACAATTCTCCTGCTTTTGTCAAAATGCAAGCTGAAACTCACCGGTTACTGTTATCCCTGTATGATTCATACCTACACTTAGAAATCCGTTATGCCAGTCCACATGGCAACTACCTCCATTACAATTGCAAAAACTAAAGAGGAACAAACTAATAATGGGAAGCTGTGATGTTAAAACGTATTCGGGAAGAAAACAATGCAATAAGAGATATGGCATCTGAACATATCCGGTTGTGTTGTGTAATGTGAATGTGTAACTGGTGAGATGGGTACATACTCCCAAGGGCAGAATTCAAACAAGGATAATTATGTGATCACGATCAGCTTGTGGGTGTTGCACAAGATGAAAAAATTGGTTAACAATGCAGCTTTTAAATTTAGTTTAGAGATATAGGGTGGAAACAGGCCCTGTGGTCCACCGAGTCCGTGCCGACTGGCGATCACCCATACACTAGTTCTATCCCACACACCTGGGGACAATTTACAGAAGCCAATTAACCTACGAGCCTGCACATCTTTGGCTTGTGGGAGGAAACCGGAGCACCCGGAGAAAGCCCATGTCATCACAGGGAGAACGTACAAACTCTGTAAAGGCAGCACCCAAGGTCAAGATTGAAATAGGTCTCTGGTGCTGTGAGGCAGCAGCTCTACCGCTGCGCCAATGTGCAGCTGTTACACTTTAATAGGCATGGACTTTGAATATCGTTTTTTTGTCAGAGTATATTTTCCAGTATACCTCCTACTAGGTAATATATTTTAAACTGAAGATAATAAATATTCATAAGTTTTTATATTTGGAGGTAACACTGTCTATTCTACAATATGTGTATCAGCAAACTAGAGAGAGTGTAAGTAAACTGCTTGCAGTACAGCACCTTGAACACTGTAGGCGCTGGATACATACACAAGCTTTCTTCCTTCTTTCTACATTTTCAGGACAAGAATGGGAAATAAAGTTTTGTTGCTGCATAGTACTTAATTTAGTTTTAGTTTTAGAGATACAGTGTGGAAACAGACCCTTTGGCCCACCGAGTCCCTGCTGACCAATGATCACCTGTACACTAGTTCTATCCTACACCCTAGGGACAATTTACAGAAGCCAATTATCCTACAAACCTGCACGTCTTTGGAATGTGGAAGAAAACCGGAGCACCTGGACAAAACCTACGCAGTTTGAATGTACAAACTCCGTACAGACAGCACCCGTAGTCAGGATCAAACCCGGGTCTCTAGCGCTGTAAGGCAGCAACTCTACCGCTGCGCCACCCCATGTTCTACATTCCAAATTTCTACATTCAGGTTCTCGCATGTTTGGTGTGCTGGTTCTGCAAAGCCTCCATGTTGTGGAAACACTAAAGTGGATTAGTATTAGTTCCCTCCTCCCTCCTCCCAAAGATCTTAGCACCACTAATGAACGTACAGCTTATTATTTTCTTTATAAAGGACGGCTTTTTGCCTGTGCAATCTTCAAAGGTGTGAAATGAAATCATGCACATACCATAATCACACAATCTAAAAAAAATACAAGGGACATCAGGGTAGGTGGAATACTATAACAACACAATGACATATTGTTATACTATCCCACCCACCTTAATGGGGAGTTCTTGGGCGTAGCCACTCCGTATCCTTTGGAATCCAGGTTGCCTCCTACTTTCATGGTGTCACACGGCTTCCTCTGCTCAATGTATTCATTCATGGTGGACTCCAGCAGGAAAGCAAACTTGCCCTTGGATTTACGGACTCGGGCAACGCCCTCGGCGGTGGTCTTGGTGAAAACGGAAGGTTCTGCTGATTTCATGTAGGCCCACATTTTCTCATATATCGCTATTTTTGATCTCTGGAAAAGGCAAAGACGGAATCAAAAAACATGGATTTACGCTGTACCATTCACATAGTGACACACAGCAAGGCACTTAATCAGAAGAAGAATTGATGCTATACAATAACCGAGGCATTCAGAAGGATGAGCGCAAGCAAGGCCAGGGAGAAGGGCATGAAGGAGGACTTAAATGAAGCTGAGAGTTATCAAGGAGCAAGTGCTTGGGACAGAGTTCCAGAGAATAGCTTAGAGAATGGCCTTCCCACTCATGCATGGTGAATTTTTGGAAAAGGGGGTTTCCCCACTATGGTCTCCCACATGGAAGGCCATAGGTAAATATTGGCCAGATAGTTAGTGTCTGGGCAATGCTGTGGAGTGATTTGGAAACTGCAAATATTTTGAACGTTTAGGATGAGAAACTGAGCCCCCTGTCTGCCAATTAATGGAGAAAATAGGTGCAAAGAGGACCAGTTTTTTTGTTGTAGCTTGTCCTATACCCAAGATACACCTGGGTTTGGTTAACAAAAAACTTTTTACCATAGTAGAGTCATAGTCATACAGCGTGGAAACAGCCCTTTTGGCCCAACTTGCCCATGCCGACCATTATAGTAAAATGAGACAACATTATGTCAGCCTATTTTTTAAATCAACCATAACAGCTATCTGAAACAGGGGTGAGGGTTTCTTACATGTTATTTCTGTTTTGACTCTCTTGTTGACTATTCTACACTGGATTCACTGCTTGCTTTTAATTTTAAAACTGCCCAAACATTGATTGCTATGGCGTGCTCCCCTATCTCCCATTGTGCCCCATCCACGTTGCTTTTCCATTCACCTGCTTGGGATGTATCTTTAGGCTGCTGCCAGTGAGACAGGTGGCCTGATATTCATTCTCTTACATGGGAGAGGTACCTGCGGAAGCACAACAGGTCCAATTAATATTAACAAGGCAGGAGGCACAAATTGACACTGGTATCAGGCCTCTCATGTAGTGGCATGCACCTTCTCCCTATCTGTAGACAGACATAAAAGGAATTTCCATTCAAGGAACCAAAAGCAAAGCTGGCGAGGATAGGAAGATGTGTTCAAGCCCATTTGTTGGACAATGAAATTACAGCCACATTGTCACAGTCAAGGGCATGAGAAAAAAAAAATCACATTTGGATTTTTTAAACATTTGAGATTATTTTTGGCCTAATGCTCAGTAGAACTACAATTTTAGATTTCATCTTTTAAAGGAGTTCTCTCTCCAGAATTTTGATATTTTTAATTATTGTAAGTTCATAAGTTATAGGAGCAGAATGAGGCCATTCAGCCCATCGAATCTGCACCACCGTTCAATCATGGCTGATCTCTCTTTCCCTTTCAACCCCATTCTCCTGTCTTCTCCCCATAACACCAGACACCCCTACTAATAAGTTTTAACTCTGGAACATGAACTAGTAGCAAAGTATTTGTTGCATATTCTTATTTTTAACTCTAATTCTTCAATTTGATATTTATATGTAAATTGATTCTATTTACAGATAGAAAGTTCAACAAAGGAATTATTCTTATTTTTTTAATCTATTCCCTTCTTCCCTGGATGGGAAGCTGACAGAAAGCATGATCACTCTTAGCTGAGAAACTGTGTTGCATATATAAGGCAAGCTCCATCCTAGTTGTATCATGTTGTCATGTATATGGTTAGTTTGTCAAGACTACCAAATGATGTAGATCAATCTGCAGAGATTGTACTAAAGGGAGAAAATGCTGTGAACTCTCTGTAGTGTCTGGCAGCATCTGTGAAGAGAAAAACAAAGATGATGTTTCATGCTGAGGACACTTCATTGGACCTGGGAAAGTATGAAATCGTGTTAGTTTTAGGTTTCATCAGTTCATAAGCCGTAGGAGCAGAATTAGGCTCCATCATCCCCACTCAACCCCATTCTGCTGCTTTCATCCCAAAACCCCTGACAACCCTTACTAATCAAGATTCAGAGAAGGTGGGTTTACGATGGACAGGACTAATGGAATAATTCTGCTAGGCTGTCAGGGTTGCCAAGGTAATTCCATTGTGTATGGAGCTGGCTGGTTGATGGAAGGAAAAGACGAAAAGAGAAAGGGAGAGAGAAAGGGAGGAGGAGGGGGAGAGAGAGAGGGGGGAGGGGGGAGGGGGAGGGGAGGGGGGGGGGGGGAGAGGGAGAGGGGGAGAGGTAGAGAGAGAGAGGGAGTCCCATTGTGCTCGGGCACAGGGCAGGGAGTGGGGAGGGACAATCGGGGGTTTGGGATCTCCCTGTCGGTTTGCTCCTGAGCCTGGCCAAGATGGCCAATCGTGGGTCCAGGCAGCAGGCGGTCGATGGTCACAACAGAGTCGGCTGCCTGCCCCTCCTCCGAGCCTATGTCCATGCTCGAGCGTCCTTGGAGAGGGAACACGCGGTGTCCACGGGGACTCTGGAGGCCTTCCATGAACACTGGTTGCCGCGGGGTTTCGAGAGCATTGTTAATATTGATTGCACCATTGTATTATAATGATTGCGTGATGTATTGTAACCATTGAACGTTTATGTACAGTAGTATGCAATTGTTGAATAAAGTCCTTGGAAAGGAAAAAAATGTGAGAGTCATAGTGAGAGAGTGACAGAGAAAAAGAATGAAAGACAGAGAGAGAGAGAGAGAGAGAGAGAGAGAGAGAGATGGAGTGAGGGAGGGAGGCAGTGACAGAGACAAAGAGACACATACAAAAAAAGCTAGAGAGCAAGAGAGAGAGAGAGAGAGATAGCTTATCTCACTAACCGCTTGAACAGATGCATAGATAGGAAAGATTTAGAGGGATATTGTCCATAGGGGACTAGCTTACTGTAGATGGGGCATCATGGTTGGCATGGATGAGTTGGGCCAAAGGGCCTGTCCCTGTCCTGTGTGACTCTATTCATCTATAAGGCAGAAGAGCTCTATAAACATTGGGATCAACTTGGCCTCTCCATATGTTTCTTTGTCCTAGAAATCGTTCTCCGGGCTCTTCTTGAAACCTAAAACGAACTTGTTTCCTCACACTTTCTAAGTTGCAATAACGAGCCTGAGCCAAAACGTTAATCTGTTACTCTTTCCATCGATACTGTCTGTTCTGCAGTGTACCTCTGCCATTTTCTGGTTTTATTTCACATTTCCAGCATCTAGTGTTCTTTGATATTCAGTTGCACTGTTTCATTTCCGTTAATTCCAATAAAATACATGAAGCAGTGCTGAGGAGATCCTTTGCTAGGATGCTTAACGTGTGATGAACATGGTGCATGGAAGTAAGCAGAAATGAATGCCAAAATAGGAAATAAATAAATTATCAAAAAGGACAAACATGCCTTGAAGCAATGGGCAACAACAATTCTGTATGTACATATCAATCTGTGAATCAATAGAATCATCAAACTGTTCTGTCAACAGAAGCAGTTTTTATCTATATCCAAATCTTAAAAATATTCATTCAGTCTGCATTCTCTTTCAGACCATAGAGTCCACTCTTCACCAAATACATAAATTCCAACCATTTGCAGCTCCAAAACTACGATGTGACAGCGAGAAGTTAATCATCTTAGTCTTTGGCTAGTTTTGAAATTTCCTATTTTCCGCAATTTCATGTCAACGACACTTGTTGGTCTTTGCATTCGATCTGTCTGAGATTGATTTACTCTGGTAATGTAGCACACTGCCATGGGCAATTCCCTCACCTTGTCAGCCGAGCGGAAAGACTTACTCTGAAAAACTCTTTTGTTGAGCCCGAGTCCAGGGTTCCATAAGCAATCTCAGTTTGCTTCGAAAGATCTTCAGCACTTTCTATAGGTGACACCATACGCTCTACGGTTAAGAAAGCAGCAAGGTTGGCGGTGTAGGAGGAAATAATAATCAGAGTGAAGAACCACCACACACCTCCGACAATGCGTCCAGACAGTGACCTAAATATTGAAAGAAATATACATAATTTAAATAATATTCTCAACAATAAAATGGCACAATTAATTCAATAAATTACAGCACATTACAAGATGGCATAAATTAAGATGTGTTACATCTTCTCACACTGGAAGTATTTCAAATTCAAATCCACTTCACGGACCTTTATTTAAAATGCTCCAGTATTCGTAAGTAGCCCAAAAGCAGCAGCTATGAAAAAAATACTTGTTTGATGGGGTGAGTGTGTTGTGCAGCTTGCCATATATGTCAATCTTCCGATTGATTGATTTGATAGAGTGTGCAAACAGGCCCTTCGGCCCACTGAGCCCACAGCGACCATCGATCACCTGTTCACACTAGTTCTATGTTATCTCACTTTCTCACCCACTCCCTACCCTCTAGGGTCAATTTACAGAACCCAATTAACCCACAAATCCGCACATCTTTTGGATGTGGGAGGAAACCGGAGCACTTGGAGGAAACCCCCCCGCTCACAGGGAGAATGTGCAAACTTCACATAGACAGCACCTGAAGTCAGGATTGAACCCTCTGGCACAGTGAGCCAGCAGCTCTACCAGCTGCGCCATTGTCTACTTCCCCTGTGGAGGCACAGTATGCTGATTATGTGAGGCACCATCATGAGGTCATACAATTCCGTTCACTCTGATGGGAAGCTGAGCTCTAAGAAACTAAACTAAACTAAGTCACAGGTACATTGCTTCCAATCCCTGCGCTTTCACTATTTGACATGTAGAAAGGACAAGGGATTATACTTTACTGATTGACATTGATACCGCACAGATATCATCGAGTCCCTGTTGACCTCATCCACCCATCTACACTAATCCTACCTATTTCATTCTCCCCCATGTTCCGATCAACTCTCCCCAGATTCTATCCCTCACCTACACGCGAGGGGTAAGTTACAGAGACCAATAAACCTACCAACTACATGTCTTTGGGACGTGGGTCACAGGGAGAACGTGCAAACTCCACACAGATAGCACCCGTGGTCAGGATTGAACCCGGGTCTCTGATGCAGCGAGGCAGAAACCCACCAGCTATGCCACTGTGATGACCTTTAATGTCACCATGGAAACACCTTGATTTTAATTATGGACATTTTGCTGTTTTCAAAGGAATAATATACAAAAATAAGTGGAATATAATGATAACATATTTGACCTAAATTCCTTTTGGGATCTGTGTTACATTTTGGAAGTATATTGAAACTGTATACTACTATATATTGTATTACACTTGAAAATCAGAAGACAATGCAATTTAAATCCCCCAAAGTCTACGAAGCAAATACCAAAGCACATCACAAGCTTTGTGGTGGTTTTAATATACATGGAGATATTATTTGGTGCAAATAGCACCTGGGAACAAAAAGTCAGTGGAAACCAGAGAGTAAAACCTTCTGCTCTATTAAAAAGCCAATTTTTCTGTGGATTCCAAGTGTTCTGTTTAGACTACACCTGAAATAATGGCACCAATCTTTAAAAAAACCAGCATGCTCAAAATTAATTGATCCTCACACAACTGAAAACATTGGATTGGAATATTAACATGAATGTTCATCCAGAGTTTGGTCACTATAAAAGATGGGAGACTCTATAATAACCCACAACACATTAACACAGTGATCTCAACAAATGTGGTCCATGTATACACATAGAAAGTCACACTTAAGATATCTTAAAGCTGCAGTATCCCTTACAGTAAAGATTTTTTTAAGGAGCTAAATGGGGAGATCGTAAACCCGACTTTGAAAATAATTTACTTGGAATAATGTGCTAAAGGTGTCACTTTTTAACAAAATATATATTTGACTTCTTTATAAAAATACACAAAGTGCTGTAGTAACTCAGCGGGTCAGGCAGCATCTCTGGAGAACATGGATAGGTGACGTTTCGGGATGAGACCCATCCTCACACTGATTGATGGGGAGGGTGGGGAAGAAAGCAGGGAAAAAGGAGAGCCAGGACAGAGCATAGCAGGTAATAGGTGGAGGCAGCAAAGTGGGGGGGGGGGGGGGGGGGGGGTGATAGGCAGATGGTTGGAGCATGGGCCAGAGATAAAAGCAGAAGGTATGAGAGGATTGAAGAGTTACAAATTGCAAGGCGAGAGGGCGGAAAGTAGCAGGAGGGGAGTGGGAGAAGGAGGGGTGGGGGCGATAGAGGGAAATACGTATTAGTCAAGATATGGCACAGGGGAGGATAGTTGGAGGAGGGAGAAGAAAAAGGGAAGAGGTGTGGGGGATGTTAAAAGGGGGTTACCTAAAATTGAAGAATTTAATGTTTATATCATTGGATGGACACAAAGTGCTGGAGTGACTCAGCAGGTCAGGCAGCATCTCTGAAGGAAAAGGATGGGTGACGTTTCGAGTCGGGAGCCTTCTTCAAACATGGGTCAAACATTGGGTTGTAAGCTACCCAAGCTGTGATTTCTTTATAAAAATACTTTTTTTTGGAGAGAATGGATAGGAAGGAACTGCTTTTCACCAAAGATAGACACAACATGCTGGAGTAACTCAATGGGTCAGGCAGCATCTCTGGAGAAAAGGAATAGGTGATATTGCGGGAAAGGTCTCGACCTGAAACGTCACCTGTTATTTTTCTCCAGAGATGCTGCCTGACCCACTGAGTAACTCCAGCATTTTGTGTCTTGTGTCTTTCTTTGTCAGTCATGTATAGTAACTTCACATAAATTATTTGCAAGACCACCCAAACTTAACTTCAAGCAGCAAACTGGATAATATAAGTAGCTGAAACAAAGAACTGTTATCTCAGTGCATATGTGCAGTACTTATGTCCATTGAAAGTCTCAGCTAAGTAAGTAAATGAACAGGATAATGCTGCTTTAAGATGTGACTCTCTTGACAACACAGTGTTAAAGGATTAACCCAGACAATTGGATGGTAATAATCACTGGTTACTAAAAGTTACAAAATGAAACTGTAATGTATAAACCAAAGGACAACCACAAAAATGGAGGGAGAGAAAGGTAGAAGACAACAAAAATTGATCATACAAGAAACCAAAACATGAAGATATGGTAAATATTGATTTATTGAGACGATGAATGTACAGAGGTACAGAGGACAAAATAACAAACATTAACACATAAAATCACTACATTGTCAGCAACATTTCCTTAAAGAAGAAGCACAAAAACAGCTTACATGTCAGGCAGTTAAAACATTCCTACTGTGGGTTAAATTATATGTTTATATTTCTAGTGTGATCTTTATAATACAGTGGTTAATCTTTAATACTTGGTTTTGGCTTTTTCTCAACCACTGGCAATGGAAGACATTTTTACCGACACATATCATTGACTAAATTGAAGATCTTTCTTTTCCATACTGTGTTAACTGTACAATTATTATAACTGCATTCATACAGAGAGACAGTTAAATATTAGTACTTGACACATTTCTAAATTGATTGATATCAAGATTGTTCAGAGTTTAATTTCCTCCTACTGGTAATTTCAGCTAAATCGAAGCATGACTGTGGACAAAGTTCCTACCAATACTAGACACACTGTTTTATACTCACCTCTACTTATTGCTAAAATGCGCAGATGGAGAAAATACACTTGTTAATCTTATTTTATAATATAATGGCTAGCTTGTAAATTTAGCATTGTTGGGAATACCATTGTTTTACATTGAAACCAATGAATTGCATATTTTACATTCACTGTAACCAAAGACAGAGGGAACTGTGCAGAAGCCTTTTCTTCACTGAACTATTAGTAAAGAATCTTCCTCCACAGCCACTGTGGCTAGCAGAGGGAATTTCAATCAACATCATTTCAACAGACTTATACATAAGATCAGTAAACGTACATCTGTAAAATCACCACAATCAAATTTAGGACTCTATGAAATGACAGTGAGCTAACAAATTGTGGAAGATTACCGGACTTGTGCCCTAACAATGGTCTATTGGACAGGCTGGTAACAGCTATTATAGTTCCAAATATAGACAGACACAAAATGCTAGAGTACCGCAGCGGGATGGGTAGCATCTCTGGATAAAAGGAATGGGTGATGATTTGGGTCGAGACCCATCTTCAGATCTGAAACATCACCCATTCCTTCTATCCAGAGACACTGCCTGTCCCGCTGAGTTACTCCAGCATTTTGTGTCTGTCTATATTCCGCATTACTGTGGAAGAACGGCTTATGAAGAAAAGTAGAAATGCGAAGTAACTTTTTTCCCTAAGGCCAAGTAATTGTTAGATGTAATTTACATTTTGTCGACACGTATTACTTACAGTGTCATAGTGAGCAAGCTACCACTTTCATGAGGTTTGATCCACTTTTAACAAACAATGGCTTTCCTGGAGCCATTTACTTAAAGCTAATGGTGCTACAGAAGGGATGGACTTGCATCTGAAATCTATTTTCTTTCCTTATTACAAAGCCAGCAGAGTCCATGCTTTTTGGACTATACTTATATTATACTGTGAGGTAGTTGAGGTAGGTACTATCACAACCTTTAAGAAACATCTAGACAGGTACATGGATAGGATAGGTTTAGAGGGATTTCGGCCAAACACAGGCAGGTGGGACTAGTGTAGGTGGGACATGTTGGTTGGTGGGTCTGTTTCTACACTGTATGATTCTATGACTTTTGAGCAAGTCATTGAGTCGTGCAGCACAGAAACAGGTCTTTCGTCCAAACTCGGTCATGCAGACCTGAATGCCCCATCGATGACAGTCCCATTTGCCTGCATTTGGTCCATATCCCTCTAAATCATTCCTATCCACATCCAAATGTTCTTTTAAATGCTGTTTTGTATCTGCCTCAACTACCTCCTCTGATTAAAAAAAAGACACAAGGTGCACTGCTGGAGTAACTCAGCAGGTCAAGCAGCACCTCTGGAGAACATGGATAGGTGACGTTTCGGGTCGGTATCCTTCATCAGACTCCTGTCTCTTCTGGCAGCTCGTTCCATACACCCACCTTCCTCCGAGTGAAAAATTTGCCCCTCAGGTTCCCATTAGATCTTTCCCCTCTCACCTTAAAAGTAATTAACATAGGTTAGCATTCACAAAACTAGAAAGAGTAAATGTTTTGTTTGTTCGAATTATATGATGAGAAAAATAAAACAGAAAGGTCAGGCAGCATATGCAGCCTCAGGTCCAGGACCCGTGAAAAGGTCCCGAACCATCAATATTTATTTTTCCACAAATGCTGACTGACCTGATGATTCATTCCACAAATTTCAGATTTCCAGCATTTGCAGTTTTTATTTGATTTTTATAGAAAACTAAAATCCATTTTAACTATGCAATAGATTTGATCAGGACTGCAATGCCCTTGACATGTGCATGCTTCAAAATAAACTATATTCTCCTCTCAAATCCTGAAGGTATAGATTGATACTGTCCTGAGGCAGAGCAGCAATGTGTATGTACTTGCAGTGATCCTGGTCTAAAGGAAGAGTTGGGTGGCTGAGATGCAGAATCAGGTCTTAATGCAAAACCTGCTCAATTGATGCTTACGGTAATTCGACAATCACTGCAGCGCGTCTGATTCTTACTCAATGTCCGTGGATGTTTACAGGATCTTAACCCTCCTCAGCCCCAGAACCCATTCCAACACCTCTCCAAAGTCAACAACACCCATGCCAATATCTCTCCCAAGTTAACATCAGCTCATTTCCTTTCTATTGAGTTAAAGTGGATTGTATATGCAGTTTTAATTTTAGAGCTAGAGCGTGGAAGCAGGCCCTTCAACCCACTGAGTCCCAATCGAACACCGTTCACCCAAACACTAGTTCCATCCTACACAATAGGGACAATTTATAGAAGCCAATTAACCTACAAACCTGTATGTTTATGGAGTGCGGGAGGAAGCCGGAGCACCTGGAGAAACCCCAAGTGGTCACGGGGAGAATGCAATGCACAAACACTGAACAGACAGCACCCGTTGTCAGGATCAAACCCGAGTCTCTGGCGCTGCAAGGCAGTGACACTGCTGTTGCACTACTGTGTTGCCCCAAAGTTAACTACACCTAATCACTCAGTTTCGTTTAGATTAGTTTATTACTGATATGTGTACCGAGGTACAGTAAAAGATTTGTTTATGTGGTATCCGGTCAGCGAAAAGACTATATATGAATACAATCAAGCCGTCCACAGTCCATAAATAAAGGATAAAGGGTGCAACATTCAGTGCAAGGTATAACATTGGAGTTTGATAAAGTCCGATTAAAGATACATTTTAATTAAACTTCGACAAACACCTTCATCCCCCTCCCCTCCTCTTCCCCCCCTCCTCCTCTTACCCCCCCCCCCCCCACTTAAAGTTAGTTAACCCTTTCCTCAGTTCGTAATGGTGTATCCTTCTAGTGCTCACAGCTATATCTAGCCAACAGTCAGCCTATCAGAGAACCTCCTTGCCTGAGGTTATCTGTTGCCGGCCCCGATTTGTACTGTTTTTATTTTCGCTGCCAGTGTTTTCCCCCACTTTCCTAACTACAATCAGTCTGTGAAAGGTCCCTACCCGAAACCTCACCTATCCATTTTCTCCAGAGATGCTGCCTGACCTGCTGAGTTACTCCAGCATGTGGTGTCAATCTTTGATCTGCAGTTCCTTTTTATTACATTCTGATTAAAGTTATTTCAAAGGTCTCCAATGAGGTAGTGTGAGGTGAGGACCTCACTCCAGTTAATGAGACGATCCTGAACTGATTTTAAGGCAGAGGGTTGCCTGTGATTGCAGTCCAGACCATGTTAGTGAGTGGCATTGTCTGTTGACAAAAAAGCATTGAGATGATAACTTGGATGCACTAACAGAATTTTATCACTGTATTTTAAACAATGAATAAAAGCCATCAAACTGTATGTTATGGCATTGTGTGCATGCAGCTGCCTGCTTCTCATTTTGCATTCTGAATAATCGACCCGGGATTCGTTCCTTACTTTCTGAACTACGGAAATTTTACAAGAGGCAGGAAGTGGTTTCAAAAAAGTACATCGCAAATTAAAACGGGATGCTTGGAAGCCATTCTAATAAACACGCTTAATTCGTCAATGGTTTTGTAAATCAGTTGACAAAACACACAAGAAATTAAAATAAAGCTGGTTCTCTTCGGATGCCAAGATTATGAATGCCTTAATGATTTGGCTGCACCATGTGATAGCCTAAATTTTGATAGAGATCCAACTCCAAAGGAGCACAGATGTGCATTCAATGGAGACTAATAGAAAGATGTCTTGCAGCTGCAAGCTCTATAATGGGAGCATGGGCTGACAGCCACATACACAGCTTTGTGCATTGATTTATGAACAAATAAGTAACTGATTGTGATGTATAATCTGGAATGGACAAAATGTTTGTCTTTGTTCCCTTACCTCTTAAAAAAATATATTCACAATTTAAAACTTGCTAATCACACCAATCACTTACTGCAATATTGTTAACCTTGAGAGATTTTTTTTACAGGTTAGCCTAAAAACTAACGTCGATGATTTATTGAGTGAATGCTTCTAACATTTCCCTGGTTTTCCAGCAGAAGATAAGAAAGCAATTAACTTTGTAGGTGTAAACGTAAGGTGATTGCATGATATTGTTCGTGGTGGTGTACATTTCCCATCTATTTTATGTTGTCTCACTCACACAGAACTGTTTTTTAAATTAATGGTAACACGGTGTAGTAATTGCCCGTTGCTGTT
This sequence comes from Okamejei kenojei, assembly GCA_035221665.1. NCBI lineage: Eukaryota > Metazoa > Chordata > Chondrichthyes > Rajiformes > Rajidae > Okamejei > Okamejei kenojei. The sequence goes on along the minus strand of CM069136.1, from coordinate 63,627,361 downwards.
TTTTTGCAGGTTGGGGATTAAAGCATGTTCTCTAGATTCAGCTGAGAAAGCTTTTCCTTTCCTCTGATAGTGCACTCACTCCTGACCCCTTTCAGTGCAAGAAAGAAAGTATTCTACTCTCCGGTACTTAACATCCCTCATCTTACAGAAAATACACAGCAAAAACATTCTGCCGTGAAATATTCGGCGCTCGAATTGGCGTTAGCAAGGCTCCTGGCGGGCAGTGAGTAGCTTACTAGAAGATGGCAGGAGAAACCATCCATTATTTACCAACTATTGAAATGAATGGGCTGGCAATCTGGCTCATTTTCCAAAAAGCACCTGCTGTGTAAGATGTAACTTACACTCAGAAATATATGGCCATTAAGGGGGTGGCACATTGGCGCAGCGATAGAGTTGCTGACTTACAACGCCAGAGATCCAGGTTTGAGCCTGACCATGGGTGCTGTCTGCACAAAGTTTGGACCTTTTCCCCATGACCGTGTGGGCTTGCTCTGGGTGTTCTGGTTTCCTCCCTCATTCCAAAGACGTATCAGTTTGTAGGTTAATTGGCTTTGGTAAGAATTATAAATTGTCCCTAGTGTGTAGGATAGTGTTAGTTTACAGGGATCGCTGGTTGGTGCAGACCCGGTGTGCTGAAAGGCTATTTCCTCGCTGTATCTCGAAACTAAACTAAACAAAATTAAACAAAATTATTCTACGTTTTTTGAAGATGTTAAATTGACATTCAATGCTAGTACACATTTTATGTACCATCAAGCTATGTTTTACAAAGGCCTTGGGAACTTTTCAGCCTTTACCATAGACTATAATTTAAAGTTTCAAAATAATTTTCAAAATAACTTTAACACCAATAGGTATCTGGTTTAGAAAAGTATGAGAGCAGGAATTTGGAAATAGAGGCTAAATGTACAAACTTCAGCAACTGCTGCGATGTTTCAGTTTCCTAAAAAAAATATTAAACTTGCTCATACCATTTTTCGGAACTTCTCAAAATGTCCTCAATATGTTTATACAAGCGAGTTATCATAAAATAGGTATAATAAATTGCAGATCCAGCATTTTCTTAACAGGATTGAAAATCAATTGCTTTATCCTAAACAACTTCCAATTTAAAAATAATTCTGTATTCATGAAAAACTAATGTGCTAGGTTTGATTACCGATACTTATTCTGGCCTGTGAACTAAACAATAAAGTCACCTCCAAATCTGATGCAAGACAGAGACCTAAGGAACTGCAGTCACAGGAATATTAAAGCAAACACAAAGTGCTGGAGTAATTCAGTAGGTCAGGCAGCATCAGTGGAGCGAGTAGATGGATGATGTTTTGGGTCAGGTCCTTTTTTCGTAGGGGGTAAAATAGGTGGGGACGGGACAAAGCCTGGAAAGTGATAGGTGGTTGGTAACCAGACCAGCACAGGAGGAAGCCAGTTTGCACATTATGTAGCTGTCAGCTAGAGATGCTGCCTGTCCTGCTGAGTTACTCCGGCATTTTGTGTCTATCTTCGGTTTAAACCAACATCTGCAGTTCCTTTCTAGCCATGGATACTATCCTGGTTTATCCCCTTCCCAGTTCGTGGTTCACAGTCTTGTCGCTATGTCTCTTCAAATGCTCATCTAGATACTTGATAATTTGGGTTAGGGTTCCTGCCTCAACCACCCCTATGGACAGTGAGTTCCACAGCACCACAAACTGTCTAATGAATCTTTTTTATTTAATTCTGCTCTAATCCTTTAACCAATTAATCGGTCAACATCTTCCAATTACTATCCCTTTTGCTGATGATAAAGGGTCCGAACGTACAAACTGTGCACGGACAGTAGGAGCGGGAATAGATCAGTCAGCCCCCCGAAGCATTTTCGGTCATTTAATATGATCGTGGCTGATCTGATTGTAACCTTAGGTCTCTGTTCCCATCTACCCGTGCTAACATATCACCCCTTGCTTATCCATCTGCTTCTGCCTTCATAATATTCACAGACTGTTTCCACAACCCTCTCAGAGAAAAGAGATTCCCACATCTGTCTCAAAGCAACTGAAAGATGTCTTCACAGATATTTTTAACACCTCGCTCAGCCAGGCAGTAGTGCCCACCTGTCTAAAGAGTGTCACCATCGTTCCTGTCCCGAAGAAACCAAACCCAGCCTGCCATAATGACTTTCGACCAGTGGCTCTAACACCCATAGTAATGAAGTGTTTTGAGCGACTGGTTATGCAGCATATCAAAAATAGCCTACCTGCTGACCTAGACCCACTGCAGTTCGCCTACAGAGCCAACCGATCCACAGAGGATGCAGTCTCAACAACACTGAACCTCGTACTGCCACACCTTGATCGGAAAAATACTTATGCCAGGATCCTCTTCATAGACTTCAGCTCTGCTTTTAACACAATCATTCCGCAGCAGCTGGTGGAGAAGTTGGATTTATTGGGGGTTGATGCTGGCACATGTAACTGGGTCCTGAACTTTCTATCGCAACGGCAGCAGACAGTCAGGGTGGGCAGAAGGACATCAAAAAACCATAGCCCAAGGTGTGTCCTAAGCCCCCTGCTGTTTAGTCTGCTTACACACGACTGTACTGCTAGACTCAACAACAACTTCATCAACAAGTTCGCTTGTTGTGGTGGGTCTCATCAGTGACAATGATGAGTCGGCATACAGGATGGAGGTGCAGCTGCTCACAGGATGGTGCAAATCCCACAACCTCATTCTCAACATGGGAAAAATGAAGGAGATGGTGGTTAACTTCAGAAGGGCGGGAAAACAACGCCATGCACCTCTGCACATCGATGGAGCTGATGTGGAATTGGGTCAGCAGTGTGAAGTTCCTAGGACTCCACCTGTCAGATGACCTGACGTCCACAACCAACACCACAGCACTGGTCAAGAGAGCCCAGCATTGACTACACCCTCTCCAAAGACTACGGAAAGCAGGTCTCCCCACTGCACACTCACAAACTTTTTATAGGGGGACAATCGAGAGCACATTAAGCTAAGGCATCACTTCCTGGTTTGGGAGCTGCAAGGCGTACGAACGGCACCAACTGGACAGGATTGTGAAGACCGCCAGCAGGATTATTGGTGCTCCACTCCCTTTCCTGCTGGACATATACATGAAGAGATGTATCAGCAGAGCCATCTCCATTATCAAAGACCTCTACCACCCATCACATATTCTCCATCCTGCCAACTGGGAAGTGGAACAGGAGCATCAGCTGCAAAACCAGCAGGATGCTCCTCAGCTTCTTCCCGCAGGCTATAAGACTGATAAACGGACTTTGCCCCCTGCCAAAGTATCGCGCACCAACCACCAACCTGGACACACTGAAGCAGAGCCATTGTCGTGCCGCTGCCGATTGGAACTCATGATATATGTATTTTTTATTTTTATTTCTATTTATTTTTTACCGCACACTGAATGGACACTGGTTGAGAAACGTTTTTTCGTTTCCTCTGGGTATGTAAGTACTCATGAAAAATGATAATAAAGATATACAATACAATACAAAAGGGATGACTCCTTATTTATATACATGACCTCTAGTTTTTTTTTACACGTAAGGCAACATCATCTCCACATCTCTCTTTCAGGATTGAACCCGGGTCTCTGTCGTATGAGGCAGCAGCTCTACTGTTGTGCCACTGTGCTGCCCCTCTTAACAAATTCTGCCCTACTTAGATCCTTGTACTAAGGCAATCCCAGTGAATATTGGAAACGTTAAAATCCCCCACTAGTATAACCCCTTCTGCTCCTGCACCTGCATCTGTCCCTCTAATAGTGAATTGGCATGCGGTCCTTTTGGATAGGTATATGGATATGCAGGGAATGGCAGGATATGGGTTATGTAATTAGTAACTATAGTCTCCAAGCGTAGTTTGTGATTAGTACTGGTGTCAGGGATTATGGGGAGAAGGCAGGACAATGGGGTTGAGAGGGAAAGATAAATCAGCCATGATTGAAAGTCAGAGTAGAACACGTGCAGGCAGATAAGAGTTGGTCTTGGTATCATGTTCGGCCCAGATACTATGGGCCGAAGGGCCTGTTCTTGTGCAGTACTATTCTATTTTCTAATTCCGGGGTGGGGCGTGGGGGGGGGGGGGGGGGTGGCAGCAGCATCATTATCACAGCCTTATTCCTAAATTCCACCAATAAGCCCGCCTCGGATAATCCCTCTAGGATATCCTCTCCAAGTACTTCCTTAATTAGTGGTGCAAATCCTCCTCCTCTTCGCAACCCCCTGCATCATGTCTGAAATTACTATAGCCTGAATTTCCCAGTTCCGATCCGTGCTCGAAGCTCATCCGACCTGCCCCTTTGGCTCTGTGCATTAAAGTAAATGCAGTAGAGCCTACCAGCTGTTCCATACTCCCCAACCCACCTCTACCCATTATGCACACTGGACTTGCTTGATTTATCCTCCATATTTTTCTCCACTCAAGCTGTGATCCACTATGTTATCCAATGCCACATCCCACCCATCCCCTCCACCAAATCAGTCCAACCCTCCCGGTAACGTGAGCACACAATGAGTAAAGAGTGAAGGAACTTGCTTTTTATACAACACATTCAATTCTGAGCTTTTTCTTGAAGTGCATAGTACAAAAGGTACAGCACAGGGACAGACCCGTCAGCCCACAATGTCTGTGCCGAGCATGACGCAGAGTTAAACTAATTTTCTCTGACCGCATGTGATCTTTATCCCTCCATTCCCCACCCACGCGGTCACGTGGAGAACGTACAAACTCCGTACAGACAGCATCCGTAGTCAGGATCGAACCCGGGTCTCTGGCGCTGTAAGACAGCTACTGTACTGCTGAGTCAGCGGTGGAGAAAATAGGAGGGTCAGAATTCAGTTGTCAGTTCAGCCTTTCTTAGCTGATCTCAAAACTGCGCGATAGATTGTCTTTTAATGAGAATGTGTAGGAGGGAACTACAGATGCTGGTTTACACCAAAGATAGACACAAAAAGTTGGAGTAATTCAGTGGGTCAGGGAGCATCTCTGGCGAAAAGGTATAAGTAACATTTCGGATCGAGACCCTTCTTCAGACTGAGAGTCAGGGGAGAGGGAAACTAGAGGTATGAAAAGGTACAGACAACAAAAGAATGAAAGGTATGAAACGAACAAAGCAAGGTCAGCAAGGATGATCAAGGAAAGGTAGAGCCTATAATGGTCCATTGTTGGTTGTGGAAGAGGTGATAACGAGTTGGTGCGAACAGTGAAACAAAGCAGGATGACAGTGAAACTAGTAGGATGACTAGAGTGAGGGAGGAACGTGTGATATTCAGCATAAGTCACCGGATTGATGCCTCACTGTTCCCACTGCCACACCTCATCCTTACCAAAGTCCTAAACAGCTGCAATATTACAATGAATCTCAACTCTAACATATAAGGTGCAGCGTTCTCATGAGGCAGATTTGCAGTACATAGTTTCTATCTCCAAGCTATTATCTGTCCAATCTCACTTCCTTTTGGAATAGTGTACAAACCCTGCAGTATCATAGGCTGATAAAGAGGTGCTGACATATATAATCCTAAATTAATTGTCAGATGGCATTGCCAATTAACCAAACACATGCTTTTAATTGATGTGGACTATGGCACTGATGGATCACTGGAATAAAATGATATAAGAGACTATTCCGCTCATCCCTCCCCTGAGAACGGTGATTCATTGCAGCAGCTTCTGTTATTACTGCGGTAACCCTGGGGTTTTTGCCTCTGTAGCAGTAAAGGCAGGACTATTCCAGGTATTAATCACTCTTAGTCCTTTATCTTTCTCTATCTCTTTCCCTTTATCCTGCAGCTACCATTCAACGTGCAGTCAGAACTTGAGATTAATCTTTTTCATTCCATCCATTAGTTTCCCTTGTACATTGACTTTCATCAATGAAGGCCTCTAAACTTATCTTTTAGGTTCTTTAGTGCTGGCATTAGCCTGGCAGCCTGTTCTCGGACTATTTCTGGGGAATGGATTTATTTTTTCAGTGTTTACGTGTAAATGTACTCTTGTGAATGAGGCTGAATCAAAGTAATGATCTGCTCTGTCGTTTATAATATTCCATATTATTGATTACTACTTTAGAGATACAAGCCCTTCGGCCCAACAGGTCCCCACCGACCAGCGGTCACTCCGCACACTAGCACTATCCTATATTCACTCGGACTATTTACAATTAACAGATAATATACTCACTTGTACAGTTAACAGATAATATACTCACTAGATAACAGATAATATACTCACTAGGGACTATTTACAATTAACAGACGTCTATAAACCTGCACGTCTTTGGAGTGTGGGAGGAAACTGGAGCGCCCGGTGAAAACCCATGTGGTCACAGGGAGAATGTACAAACTCTGCATGGACAGCACCCGTGGTCAGGTTCCTCCAGCGGTTTGCTCTTCACCCCAGATTCCAGCAAATTTGTCTATTTTTACTTTACATTTTATTCCTATTAACTTCCATATATTATGTAGGCAACCCACAGTCAAAACAGTGTCAATAAAATGGAGACACAAAACATTGCAAGTGCTGGAATATTGAGAAAAACACAAAGGAGGAACTTAACGGGTCAGGCAGCATTTGTGGTGGGAATGGACAGGAGATGGTTCGGGTTAGAACCATTCCTCAGACTGCAGAAGTCTGAAGAAGTGTCCTGACCAGAAATGTAACGTGTCCATTCCCTCCATTGATGTAGAGTTCCTCCACCATTTTGTTTTTGACCATCATAAATAAAGGGTTGATCTTCATTGTTGATTCTTCTGTCTTATTCATTTCCCTTTCACACCAACATCGATTAATTGGAATCTATATCTGAACGTACAAATCCAGCCAGTTGAGTTGAAGGAACATGAGTCTGGTTGTACAACACAGAATGCTGTCATAGAAACCAGAAGCTTTTTGACATATCTGAACCGTAGTCTGAAATTTGTTCCTTCAAAATACAATCCATAAAAATCCTGAGACCTTGATTCAATTTTACGATCTGTACACTGGTCAGCATGAATACATACAACAGTACAGCACAAGAACAGGCTCTTCAACCCACAATATCTGTGCCAAACATGAGGCCAAGATGAATTAATCTAATCTGTATGCGCTTGATCCATATCCCTCCATTCCCTGCATATCCATATGCCTGTCGAAAACCCCCCTAAATGCCATATTAGTAGCTGCCTCCACTACTACCCTTGGCAGTGCATTCTAGGCACCTACCAGTCTATGTAAAAAAAACATGTTCTGCACATCTCCTTTAAAATGTGTGTAGGAAGGAACTGCAGATGGTGGTTTACACCGAAGAAAGACACACAATGCTGGAGTAACTTAGCAGATCAGCAGCATCTCTGGAGAAAAGGAATAAGTGGTTTTGGGTCGAGACCCTTCGTCAGACTTCAGAAATAGTCTGAAGAACAGTCTTGACCCGAAACATCACCTACAGTATTCCTTTTCTCCTGAGATGCTACCTGACCCACTGAGTTACTCAGTCTGTCTTCCTTTAAATGTTGCCCCTATATATATCCTCTAGTCTTTGAATACAATAATCCCTCTGTGGCTCTTGCCCATAGCTTTGGAACCATCCTCTCACAAATGCATCATTGTCTGTATCTTTATTAGTCTTAGAATAGTTGCCATCTACATTATTTTGGGTATACTCCGCACATTCGGGAACAGTACATTTTTCACTGGGACCTATTTTGTTATATAATTTTACAGTTCAATAATTTTTTTATTAACATTGAAAAGGATAAAGTTTCTTTGTAAAAATATATCAATACATTTAGTAGATTTCACTGGGAGTTAATGTGAGTTCTGCCTCCATCAAAATATCTGTAGTTACAGTGTAACAAGATTACATATGCAGTTTCCATTATAAATGCCGCTGTAGAAAATCATAATGGAAAATGTTGACAGAAATGTCTATTCAAAGGTAAACATTTTATATATATTAGAGATCTGTATTGACATATAGTCCAAAGAGAGCACTTTTATTCCTGAGAAATTAAGTTACTCAACAAAATACTTTGTTATTAGGGTTCAATTTAGATTTTTTTTTCCATTTCAGATAAGGGTGCATATGGGAAAACAATGGAATTTTATATACACCTGGACGATTGACCGTAAAATAAGGTATGCAGCAAACACACGGTAGTCCTCCAAGGGGACAAGATCAGCATAACTTTATGCATTTTACGGTCTATTCATGGTGTATATAAGTTACGTGCAGAAACCCGTAAATGATAATTTCAAGGTCATTTGCACATTTCACTTATCTATGAATAAAAAAAGCGCAATCATTTTTTCTTGGATCCTTACCGTTTGTGGAAGCAGTCAAATAAATTTTAGAAAGGGTATGCTTATACTGAGGCTAGAAAAGGTAATGTATATGCACCATGGCATCAGGCTTGACCATAAAATGCACAGAGTTAATAGATAAGTGACCAACCTTGGCGAAATATCGCATCCTTGCTGCATAAAGGCACCCAGTGAAAACCAAAGACTGTTAAAAATGCCAAACTCATTGGGGGGTTGGTCACTCGACGATTCATCTTGTCCATCTTCCGGTTCTTCCGTGTGCCACTCGTACGGGCTGAACCTGCTGACCAGGAAGAGGACCACGCTGACTCCGATGTAGGCGAAGACGATGCACATCCAAATCTCGTACGCCAGGGGGTCAAGGAAGGAGAAGACGCCAGGCTTGGACTTCTGGGGTTTCTTGATCATGATGGAAATGCCCAGGCTCATAAAGGGCTTGGAGAAGTCAATCACCTCCTCTCGTACTAACGTGATGGTCAGTGGTGCCACACCGATCTGTGCTCTCTGTGGAACGGGAAACAATTCCTGTTTTAAACACATGCGTGAAAGTACACAAGTGGAAGATGACACATTTGAAGTCAACCCTCAAAAGATAGCCTCCAATCTCCAAAGATGCAGTAACCTTTTCTGCTTTCTTTAACATTATAGCAATAAATATCTAAAATATTTAATTATTTAGATTCCCAATTTAAAAAAAAAACAGGGCGGCACGGTGGTAAAGCGGTGGAGTTGCTGCCTCACAGCGCCATAGACTGGGTTCAATCCTGACGATAGGTGCTGTATGTGTGGAGTTTCTACATTCTCCCTGTGTCCATGTGGACTTCTTCCGGGTGCTCCGGTTTCCTGCCACGCTCCAAAGATGTACAGGTTTGTAGGTTAATTGGCTTCGGTGAAAATTGTAAATTGTCTATAGTGTGTAGAATAGTGTTAATGCATGGTGATCGATGATCAATATGGACTCGGTGGGCCAAAGGGCCTGTTTTCGTACTGTATTTCTAAAGTCTAAAGTGGAAGTGAAATACACCACATAACAACGACTTTTCATTGTTAATCTTGTAGCCTCACACCATTGTTGGTGCATTTTTGCTAAATTTCAGTAATTACAAAAAAAGTTATTACACTTTCCTTTGTGATTTTTCAAGAAAGCATTTCATCAGATGCAGCTAAAGGAAAGGCACTCATGTGAACTTATATTTGTAAACGCAGGTTAGCTCTCAAAAGCACAGAGAGGAATAAATAGCTCTGTGTTGTGACATACGAACATCGTATTAAATCTTGATGAATATATTCTACATTGAGCTGATTGGAACCTGATGGTAGCCCAGAGTAAACTTAGACAGCATACAAACAAAAAAGGACACAAAGAGCTGCAGTAACTCAATAGGGCAGGCAGCATCTCTGGAGAACATGGATACCTGACATTTTAGGTCAGGACCCTTCTTCACTGGTAACAATGCTGGAGGACTGGTTGAATGGCTGAGTTTCCACATTGCCATCATCAGTGTCTCTGGATCCTTACTCTTGAATCAAAAGTTGCTGAATAACTTAAACAATACCAAACCTCAGAAAACAGAATTAGCTACTGTTAATTGGTAACCACCAACTAAAGCGTGGTCCTCACCTACCGGCGACCTCATTGGAGATCCCTCTTGTTATCACACCTTCCCCAGCCAACAATGGACCTTTATGGGCTCCACCTCAGGTCATCTGTTGCCGGCCTTGATTTCTTCAGGCCTTTTCTCGCCTCCAGTTTATTTCTGCCCTCCCCACCTATTTTCAGTCTGAAGAAGGGTTCTGACCCAAAATATCAACTACTCCTTTTATCACTGACCCTGCCTGACCTGCTGAGTTACTCCAGCATTTTGTGTCCACCTTCGGCGTAAACCAGCATCTGCAGTTCCTTCTTACACATCCTACTTCCTGAAAAGATCATAGAGATTCAGTATGTAAAAGAGGATTCTCCTGAACTTCTATAGGTGCACAGTGGAGAGCATACTGACTGGTTGCATCGTGGCCTGGTTCAGCAACTTGAACGTCCAGGAGCGGAAAAGACTGCGAAAAGTTGTGACCACTGCCCAATCCGTCACCGGCTTTGACCTCCCCACCATCGAAGGGATCTATCAAAGTCACTGCCTGAAAAAGGCAGCCAATATCATCAAAGACCCACACCATCCTGGCCATTCACTCATTTCACCTTTGCCATCGAGAAGAAGGTACAGGAGCATGAAAACTGTAACGTCCAGGTTCAGGAACAGCTTCTTCCCTACATTTATTAAACACGACAACAAATAAGCTCTGAACTACAACAAACTATCATTATTATTGGATTATATTTGTTTATTTATTGAATATGTGTGCATGTGCATATACACATACTGAACTTTTTTTTCTTTTTCCCATTATGTACTATATATATTCTGTTGTGCTGCAGCTAGTAAGAACTTCATTGTCCTTTCTGGGACATATGACAATAAAACACTCTTGACTCTTGACTAACCAATTTTTATGATGAGTGAGTGAGATTAACCTTGGAGCCAGTGTTGTCAACAATGGAGGAGAGAGGTCTTCACTCAGCACCCTCTCTCATCAGGCAAGAGGTACAGAACTGTGGAAACGCACACCTCCACAATCAGGGACAGTCTCTTCCCAGCTGTTATCAGGTAACTGAACCATCCTATCGACAACTAGAGAGTGGTCCTGAGCTACCACCTACCTCATTGGAGACCCTCGGACTATCTTTAATTGGATTTTACTGGGCTTTATTTTGCACTAAATGTTATTCCATTTATCCTGTATCTGTACACAGTGGGGAGATTGATTCTAATCATGTATAGTCTTTCCGCTTCAGAGCATGCAACAAAAAAATGTTTCATTGTACCTCGGTACATGTGACAATAAACTAAACTAAACTAAAATTGGTGGCACTTGGTTGTATAGTCTGTTCTATAGTCTTTGTAGATGTATAGTTTATTCGTTGACCGGATAGCACGCAACAAAAACGCTTTTCACTGTACCTCGGTCGGTACACGTGACAATAATAACCTAAACCAAACTAAAAGATCTCAAGCCATCAAAGTATGATTAGCATGGAAAAAAGACTATATATTGCGGAAAGCACAGAAGATGCGCAGCAAGCACAAATGTAAATGCACAGCAATAATGACGATGCCAGCTAAGCCAGGCTGTTTTCCACTAGGACGGAGCTGTTGATTTGTTTAATGCAAACAAATTGGGGTCAGATGGCACTCTCCAGTACCTCCGCAGGGTTGAATCAATACTAATGGATAGAGAGTTTTGAAACAAGGTCATCAGAATATCCTCTTGGTTGATAAATCATGCACGGTATTGGGATTACACAGGCAAAGGATAAACATCTCACCATTGCTTTAGTCAATAAATGTGCCACTGTATGAGTCGTACAGAGTCATACAGCATCGAAACAGGCCCTTCGGCCCAACTTGCCCTTGCCAACCAACATGCCCTGTCTACATTAGTCCCACCTGCCTGCGTTGGGCCCATATCTCTCTAAACCTAACCTATCCATTTACCCGTCTAAATATTTCTTAAACATTGTGATCGTACCTTCCTCAACTACCTCCTCCGGCAGCTCGTTCCACACACCCACCACAACTTTGTGTAAAATAGGTACTCCTCGGGTCCCTATTAAAATTTTCCCCCCCTCACCTTAATCCGATGTCTTCTGGTTCTCTATTCCCCTATTCTGGGAAAAAGACTAACTGATCTATTCCTCTCATGATTTTGTACACCTCTATATGATCATCCTTCATCCTCCTGCGCTGCAAGGAATAAAGACCTAGCCTGCTCAAGCTCTCCCTGTAGCTCAGGCCCTTGAGTTCTGGCAACATCCTCTCTGCACCCTTCCCAACTAGACAACATGTTTCCTAACTATGATACTAAACTATACTGAATCTCATGGATAGGACATCATACTCCACCTGGGTAGCTTACAACTCCAACAGTATGAACATTGATTTCTCCAATTTCTGGTAACCTCTGCAACCACCTCCCCAAATCACCTCCCTTTCTCCCCCATTCCCAACCCCTCTCTTCCTTCCTCTTCCCTGTATACCATCTGGACTCCCACCAACTTCTTCTCTCCATTACCCCCTCTCCCACGACTTTCCTCCCTCTGGCTTCACAATCTGCAATTTTTCAATCCCAAGTCACAACTTTTGTTCTTATATCTGACCTTTTTTTCCAATCATCTGCCTATCGAAGATCCCCCTCGCCTGCGTCCACCTGTTACATGCCACAGTTTACCCTGCCTCTTTTCTCTTCCAGCTTACTTTTACGCCACCCTACAATCAGTCTGAAGAAGGGTCCAGACCCGAATCGTCATCTGTTATCAATGCTCGATATTTTTGATAACCTTTTTTCGATAAACAGAAACTTAACCCTGGTACCCCCTCCCCTCCCCTACTCACAGCCTGACTCCAGTCTGCAAAGATTGGGCCATTGTCCACTACCTACCCCCTCCTTGCTGCCCAACATCAGTCTGGCCACTTCTCCATCACTAACAATAGAAATTGAGGAGGTGGAGAGGCTATTCTAAAAACAGAAAAGCCGGAAATCTCCACGACCGGACAATGTTTCCTCCTTTACCCTCAAGCTCTGTGCCGAACAACTGCCACTGGTCTACACAGACATTTTCAACCAGTCCCTGCAAACCTATGCTGTCCCTGCCTGCTTCAAAGTCTCCACTATTGCCCCTGTACACAAAAAAAAAAGGATTACTGGTCTTAATGACTACAGGCCTGTTGCACTGATCTCTGTAGTCATGAAGACCATTGAAAGACGTGCTGGCCTAGCTGAACAAACCCCCTGCTGAGCCCCCTGCAGTCTGCACACCAGGCCAATAGATCGGTGGATGATACAGTCAACCTAGGCCTGCACCATCCTCCAGCACCTAGGCCGCCAGGGGACCAATACAAGGATTTTGTTTGTGGATTTTAGCTCTGCATTCAACACCATTCTGCCAGAGCTACTACACTCCAAATTCTCCAAGTTGACTGTGCCTGAACCCCTCTGTCAGTGGATCACCAACTTCCTGACAGACAGGAAGCAGCATGTGAGGCTGGGAAAGCACATCTCGGACCCGCAGACCCTCAGCATAGGAGCATCGCATGGCTGCGTACTCTCCCCTCTCCTTTACTCTCTCTACACTAATGACTGCACCTCCACAGACTCCTCTGTCAAGCTTCTAAAGTTTGCAGATGACACAACCTTGATTGGACTTATCCGGGATAGGGAGGAATCTGCCTACAGACAGGGAGTGACACAGCTGGCATCCTGGTGTCATTACAACAACCTGGAGCTCAATACTCTTAAAGCAGTGGAATTGATTGTAGACTTTAGGAGAACTCCCCCTCCCCTCCCCCCACTCACCATTAACAACACCACAGTCACATCCGTGGAGTCTTTTAAGTTCTTTGGAACCATCAGCAGCAGCTGAGGAAACACAATCTGCCACAGGCAATGATGGTCCAATTCTATACTGATATCATATAGTCTGTCCTCACCTTCTCAATCATGGTCTGGTTTGGCTCAGCCGCCAAGCACGACATCCGGAGGCTGCAGCGAATCGTCCAATCAGCTGAGAAGGTTGTTGGCTGCAACCTTCCCCCCATTGCCGAACTGTACACTGCAAGGGCCGGGAAGCGAGCACGTAAGATCATCTCTGACCCCTTTCACCCTGGCCACCAGGCACGTGCCGTCAGGGTAGGCAAGGTAGGCACTGCCTACCCTGACGAAAATAATAAAATGGTAATTATTAAATATAAATAGTAAAGGCATGGGAGAATAATGCCTACCTAAGAGATCGATCTCTTAGGTAGGCATAATTCTCCGTGCCTTTCATCCGCAGTACATGTAACACGCGAAGGTCTGTGCAGCTGACGTGCCGTTGACACTGCTTCAAGCCGTCAATTTCCAGGGTACTGAAGGAAGCTGAAATTCTGCCTTTGCAGTACTGCGAATGCGCAGCAGCATACTGTGCATGCGCAGCGCAAGTTTCTTGGTGGGTTTTTCAAACATAGATTATGTTATGCTGGCATGTTACTGGCATGATCCCCGTCCCCTCCTTCTCAATGCTCCTGCCCTCCCCGCAACTTTACACCTGGCCAGACTTCCCACACGCTGTGGAAGGAACTCTCCCCCCAATTGGTCCCTTGAAAAAGTATTGTAATTCAATAACATCACAACTGATTCAACTTGTCCCGGTGTGCTCCCATTTTTCCCACCATCTCTCCACCTGCCATCACCCTCCACCCCCCACCCATTCAGTAATTCAGAATGAAGGAGATGTGGAAGCCTTGGGCAAATTGCTTTCTTTATTTTTTTTTTGAGCGTGAAAAATTCCCACCAGCCTTCTTTCAAAATTTATCAACTAAAAATGGGGGTGCATTTTCATTGCCGGGAAATACGGTACTTTATTAAGAGATTTGGCTTTTGAAGACTTGATAAAGGTCGACTGACAGCTTATGGAGACAACAATCTGCGCATGCGCGGTTTAAGATTTATTAAAAGCTGACTGACTGCCTACCCTGAGTAATTACTCACGGCACGTGCCTGCTGGCCACATACTCTTTGAAGCACTTCCCTCTGAGACCGGACTGACAAATCCGCCACAGCCAGACATAAAAACAGCTTTTTTCCATGAGTAGTAGCTCTACTCAATAACCAAAAGACTCTAGCCTCATTTTGCTCTGGTATTTTATTTCATTCACATGTTTAAATTGTAATGTTTATTATTAATGTTTAATGTTTTATGTGTCATTCTGAATTGTTACTATATAGAAACATAGAAAATAGGTGCAGGAGGAGGCTATTCGGCCCTTCGAGCCTGCACCACCATTCATTGTGATCATGGCTGATCGTCCCCTATCAATAACCCGTGCCTGCCTTCTCCCCATATCCCTTGACTCCACTAGCCCCTAGAGCTCTATCTAACTCTCAAATCCATCCAGTAACTTGGCCTCCACTGCCCTCTGTGGCAGGGAATTCCACAAATTCATAACTCTCTGGGTCAAAAAGTTTTTCTCAGCTCAGTCTTAAATGACCTCCCCTTTATTCTAAGACTGTGGCCCCTGGTTCTGGACTCGCCCAACATTGGGAACAATTTTCCTGCATCTAGCTTGTCCAGTCCTTTTATAATTTTTATACGTTTCTATAAGTTTCCCCCTCATCCTTCTAAACTCCAGTGAATACAAGCCTAGTCTTTTCAATCTTTCCTCATATGACGGTCCCGCCATCCCAGGGATCAATTTCGTGAACCTACGCTGCACTGCCTCAATCACAAGGATGAGCTTCCTCAAATTAGGAGACCTAAACTGGACATTTGTGGTTCCTTTATTCATCCACTCGATATTTCTGAAGTTATTGGTTTCTTCTTCTGTGAGAACAGACAGAAACTGTAAGATAATTTAACTGCTGTTTCCATATTCTCTAAAATATGTAAGGTACCCACAATAAGAAAAAAGAGAAAAGATTGCTATTGCCGTAATATCCAGATTATCTTTATACTTTTTCTTTCTTTGGCAATATTGTGGCTACGTTCTCATTTCACTGCAAAGAATTTCACTGTACTTATGTACATGTGGCAATGAAGTATCATTCAATCAAAGTAACTTCGAATTGAATTGAAAGTTGTATATAACCGCACTACCATTTGGTTTGTCCAGTGTAGAGTATGCCTTCACTCAGGTCCCACACAATGATGGCATTCATATCAGTCTGATGAAGTGTCCCGACCCGCAACGTCACCTATCCATGTTACATAGAAACATAGAAATTAGGTGCAGGAGTAGGCCATTCAGCCCTTCGAGCCATATGTCATGTTGTTACTTGTGAGCGGAGCAACAAGGCAAATTCCGTGTATGTGAACATACTTGGCCAATAAATGAATGAATTAATTAATTCTCCAAAGGTGCTGCCTGACCTGCTGAGTTACTCCAGCACTCTGTGTCTTACTGCATTAGTAAGAGTAATTGTGAAAATAAATACACGTTTGCATCACGTGCCTGATTTCATTCCTTCATGTAGTTTCTACAGAAAGATCACTGGCTTTCCTGTATCAGGAATCTGATTACTAACTACTGAGGTTTTCTTTGATGGTGTCCGGAAATCTGCTCTGCCAGACTGGTGAGCAGAGTGACAGCTTTCAGCGGGAGCACGTTAAGAGGTTAAAGCAGTGCGACTGTTTCCATTGCAGAGCGGAGATAATCAATGCAGCAAGCTGAATGCTTCTTGAGAGCATTTCTAAAAATCTCCTTCAGATACATAATGGATTTATGAAGGGCATTGCCGATAACACACATCCAGCTCATTACTCCTGCACTAACTGTGGATATGCTGTTCACTGGTCTCACACACTCATCTCTAAGGCGAAATTTATCCCAAAGAGATAATTTAAAAATATTCTGATGATTTCTGAACCAATGTGCTTTATATAAATAGTTTGTTTTTGTGTGTATAGATATACGTATATATACACACACACACACAAACATAATACATGAAAAAATAGTTGTGTGTGTGTGTATGTGTGTGTACACACACTATATATATAAGCAATATAATTTAAAAAAAAATGTTCAGTATATGTATATCAGTATATATGAATATATATATAACTTTTTTTGTTTATTATATTGATTATATTGTTTATAGATTACTATGTTTACATATTCTGTTGTGCTGCTGTAAGTAAGAATTTCATTGTTCTGTCTGAGACATATGACAATAAAACACTCTTGACTCTTAACCAATTTAAGGATCAGCCATAATTGTTGTAAAGGCATATTCTTATGAGTTTAAGGGGAATTAAACCTCCCTATATTTTTTTCAATCAACTCACTTTCGCATCATCTGAAGAGCTAATATTTACAACCTTGCCACACCTGGCTGTGCAAAGGAAATCATCCCTGCCCGGGTCTCATACGTCTCAATCGATATTAAACCTGACAATCTCACCACTTTGCAAAGTGATTCTCCATTGGAACAAGCATGTTGGCAAAATTACTTAGGCACAGATATTGAATTGAATGGGGATTGGAAGATACCTTATTTACTCGTGTGGATGATATTTGTAATTGTCAGTATATTTCCCATGGGTTTACATATATTCAGGGAGCCACGACTGTCTGATCATCAGATCAAGTAGGGTAAAAGAAAAATGGTTATTGGAGAGGAAGGCCAAGTTGCTGAGGAAGATTAGAGGAAAGGGACAGTGAAGACAGGGGGAGAAAGGGAGGATTTGGTTTTGTTTAGAGACAGTGCGGTAACATGCCCTTCGATCCATCGTGTCCAGGCCGAACAGCGATCACCCCACACACCAGGGACAATTGACAATTATTGCAGGTCAATTCATCTTCAAAGCTATACATCTTCAGAATATAGGAATCTGGAGCACCGGAAGAAAACCTACGTGGTCACGGGGAGAACACAAACGCCATACAGACAGTATTGGTAGTCAGAATCGAACCTGGGTCTCTGGTGCTTAAGGCAGCAACTCTATTGCTGCACAACTGTGCCGCTCCGGAGGTGCAGGATCAAAGGTTCAGATGATGAGATTCTCCCCCCACCGCAAAGAGAGGATTCCACGGACTTTCACCTTAATGAGGGTAAATAAATCTTCCCTTCTTCCTGAGTCATAAATTCATACAACATGGAAACAGGCCCTTTGTCCCAAATCATCCATGCCGACCAAGATACCAAACTAAAGATAGACACAAAAAGCTGGAGTAATTCAGCAGGGCAGGCAGCATCTCTGGAGAGAAGGAATGGGTGACGTTTTGGGTCGAGACCCTTCTTCAGACAGATACTAAGCTAGTCCCATTGACCCACGTTTGGTTCACATCGCTCCGAACACATCACCATTTGTTTGAAAAAGTTGCATCTCAGGTTCATATTAAATCTGCATTCACCTATCTATTCCCCTCATGATTTTTACCCCTTTCCAAGATCACCCCTCAGTCCCTTGTGCTTGAAGGAAGAATGTCCGCGCCTGATCAATCCCTCCCTATGGCTCCCGAGTTCCATCATGTCAGTGTAAATCTTTTCTGTGCCCTTTTCAGCAATCCTGAATCCTGAAATTTGTCTAACAGAGGTTCAGGAGGGGGATGGGAGGCGGTGGATAAAAAGGTGCAGCTCACAGACCAGACTCCCCACCATTGACTGATCATCACACAGACTCCCACCATTGACTCCACCTACACTTCACACTGCCTTGGTAAAACAGCCAACAATATCAAAGACCTGTCCAACCCCGGTCATTCCTTCTTCTCCCTGCTCCCATTCAGCAGAAGGTGCAGAAGCTTGAAGGCATGCACCTCCAGACTCTGGACAGCTTCTATCAGGATTCTGAACAGTCCTTCCTTGAGCTGTCAGATTTATTTCTACCCCAGTGTGGACATAGCTCTTTGTCTATTCGCTGACGGGCTACAATGCTGAGAAGTATATTCTGCACTCTGTGTCTTCCCCTTTGCCCTATCAATTTCACTTGAGCTTGACTTAATTGTATTTATGTATAGTATACCTGTTGCAAAACAAAGCTTTACACTGTCATAATACTGTTTATTATTATCACTGATGATGATAATCGTCACGATATAATCGTGATATAATACACCTGAACCTAAACCTAAACATAAGCCTATGTCAACATTCAGGGGAAGGTGAGGAGAGCGGTGTAGGACTTCCCTTGGAGCCAAGGTCTTGTCGTGATTATCCTTCCAAGATTCAACTATATGGAGCTTTCCGATTTTAATTGGGGAAATAACAGTAGAAACTATTCAAAAACGCAGAACATCCAAGAAATTTTGGAACTAGCTTTCACAAAACGGAATTGGTGCTTAAATGGTATGTATAGACTGTATGTATGCAGGAGGATGAGGGGTGATTTTATAGAGGTGTATAAACTCATGAAAATAATAGATCAGCTTGTCGCAGAGTAGGGGAATCGAGAACCAGAGGACACAGGTTTAAGGTGAAGGGGAAAGATTTAATAGGAGTCTGAGGGGTAGCTTTTTCACACAAAGGGTGGTGGGTGTATGGAATGAGCTACCAGAGGAGGTAGTTGAGGTGGGGGCTATCGCAATGTTTAAGAAACAATTAGACAGGTACATGGATAGGACAGGTTTAGAGAGATATGGGCCAAACGCAGGCAGGTGGAACTGGTGTGGATGGAACATGTTGGCCGGTGTGGCCAAGTTGGGCGGTAAGGCCTGCTTCCACGCTATATCATTCTATGGCTCTACGATGCGAAAATTAGATATCATCGAAGTAGCGAACAGATGATCGATGGTTAGCCTGAATTCAGGGGGCATTTCGGCCCACTGTTTCCATGCTGTACCTTTCACTCAATCAATCACCAATCTCTCCTCTATTCTATCAGAGGAAGCTGGGATACTTTTGAAACTGAAAACTGCAGTCACAGGGCCACCTAGAGGCATGTCTGGTACTGCAGCGGCCATGTGTTTGCCCTTGGGATGCCGTTCACCATGAGCCTTGCAGTGAAATGCATCGTGCAAAACATTACGTTTGGTACATTAACATGTAAGAGGCTGGGTACTTGCAAGGAAAGGGTTAACTGCTGATTCCTTGGCATGGATATCATGCCATGAGCAGCTGTGCAATGCCTCTGTGATTAAGAGTGTGGTGAAGAAGCAATGGCAGGGTCTAATTGGGTGCAAAGTACAAGAGGGCATTGAATAGACTAAACAAGCATCTGCTGATCTTGCTTCACCTGCTGACTTGCACATAACTATCGGCTACATCAGCGACCGAGGGACTCGTTGGCTTTGGACTTCAGATTGTCCATCCAATATGGCGCCCAAGCCAGGCGACCCTTTGTGTCCTGGTCACAGAAGTGGATCTGCAATCATGCATTACAATCGCTCCACTCTTTTAAATCTCTACTCCGACAGCAGCATTTCTTACTTTAACTATGTTCTTCTCAATCTCCCTTTATCATGTATCTGTGGATGGCTCGAATGTACTCATGCATTGACTTTCCACTGACAGGTTAGCACACAACAAAACTTTTCACAGTACCTTGGAACGTGTGACAATAAACTAAACTAAAGTCACTTCAGACCACGATCTGAAGGTCCGTCAGGACCTTCGGGTTCTCCAGACCCAGCCATCGCAAGCAGGAGTCTCCGATGAACCTCACCTCCGGGGAGAGAGAGAGGGACTTCACTGAGGACTGGGAGTCATGACTGGTGCCAGGGAATAAGGGACATCATGGCAGAGTCATCAAAACCAAGAGTTTCTGATGAGTGGAGTGGGCGTGAGCACAAGTTAACATATTAATGTTAAGTTGCTTCTAAGTAATAAATTAGATGATTTAATATTATGTGTGTGTGAGACTTTTCTCTTTGAGGGGCAGCGCAGCGGGTAGTGCCATTGCCTCATAGCGCCAGAACCCCTGGATCGATCCTGACCTCGGGTGCTGCCTGTGAGAAGTTCTCCCTGTGACTGCGTGGTTTCCTCCAGGTGCTCCAGTTTCCTCCCACATCCCAAAGACATGCAGGTTTGTAGGTTAATTGGCTCTGTAAATTCCTAGTGTGTAGGGAGTGGGTGAGAAAGTGGGGTAACATAGAATGGGTGAATCAATGGTCGGCATGGACAGTGGACTGAAGGGCCTGTTTCCTTGCTGCATCTCTAAATATATACCAGATCTACGGAACCTAAGTGTAATATTTCACATGACAGTGCTGAAATCAGAAAGAGTGTTTCAAAGGCCTCATTCTCAATACCAATTATACACAATATTTACTGAGCACATGTTTGGAGTATTATAAAAATAAATGAGCATCTGTACATTATAAAAGTAATAAAGATGGTTACATTGATGTGGATCAGTGAGTTTCAGGGAGAAGTTTTGAAATGGAACTAACCAGGCTCTTTTGGCTTCAGTGCATCAATAGGTGTGATTCCCGTAACCTATCCCCAGCACATAAATAGCCAAACTACCTGATACAAGATAGACAGATAGATAGATAGATAGATTTTATTTGTCACATGTGCCAATTGGCGCAGTGAAAAGAAGTCACCATACAGCCAAAAATAAAGAACACAACACAGAGTAGACAGAAATTCAACATAAAACATCCCCTCACAGGAGGATCAAAATTTCCCACCGTGAGGGAAGGCACCAAAGTCAGTCTCTTCCCGATGCTCCCCAATGTTCACCCATGGTCAGGGCCTCCCCGAGCCCTCCGCTGTCGCCGCTACGGGCGGCCCGATGTTCAGGCCCGCTCCCCGGGGTGATGTAAGTCCGACGTCGGGGCTGGGGGACGTCCTCAGCGTCCTGGACCCCGAGTCGGCCCCCTCCTACCGGAGTCCGCGGCTCCCAAAGTCCACTGGCCGCGCCGGGTGGAGATGCAACGCTGGAGGCCCTCGGCAAAGGGCCCCAGGACTCCATGATGACGGTCAGCGCCGCCTGCGTTGGGAGCTCTCTAGACCAGAGCTCCACGATGTTGGAGCAGCGGCCCAACGCTCCGGAGCTCCAACGGCGACCCAGGTAGGCCTCGCCCGCTCCGCGGTGACTCCAGCGCCGCCGCCGCTGTTGCAGCTCTGGTCCGGTTCCCGTTCCCCGGCAGGAAAGGCCGCTCCGATCCAGGAGGTAGGCCGCGAGGTGGGGGCGAGGACGCGACTCGGAGAAATAGTCGCGCCACCACCAGGAAGTGACTGGAAAACAGTTTCCCTTTACCCTGCCCCCCTCCCCCCACATAAAAAAGTTAAAGACTCCCCAAAACACACTGTAAACTGACTAAAAATAAAAAAAAAGAGGAAAAACAAATGGGCTGCAGGCAGAGGCTGCTGTCAGTGCAGTGCCCCTATCTACAACGTGGTTAGTGTGTTATTAATGAAAACAGAGCAATCAACTTAACGCCGCATAATCTCAGAACTTGTCCTTGCCACAAAGCCGCAGGAATATTGCCAGTCCATCCTTGATTGCCCTTCATTATTTCAACCACTTGAAGTTATGTCTGGAACTCTGGAGAGTTCCCTGTCTATAACTGAGGAGAACCCTTGGGTCTACCAGTTATTTGGGAGGCATTGTCCAACTTCTTTTGATGAAACCAAGATAATTTCTCATCACTTCATGATTGCCGAGCAGCACTTTCCAGACATTAGAAACCTAAGTCAGACACAAAGTGCTGGAGTAACAGACAAGGCCAGGCAGCAGCTCCAGAGAAAAAGGATGAGACTCGTTTCGGGTTGGAACCCTTCTCCAGACCTGAGTCACTCTTCAGGCAGGGAAGCTGCCTGACCCACTGTTACTCCAGCATTTTATGTCTATCTTCCCTATAAACCAGCATCTGCAGTTCCTTCCTACACATTTGAAACTTATCAATGTTATTTCCAGATGTTTTGATCCTTTGTAGAATTTGGCAATTAGGATTGTCAATACAAACTGCAAGTGTGGGGAAGTAGGGCTAGCCCTCGTGTAATATTCAATAATGTAGATGGAAAACCACGATTCTTACACTTACAATTCCATTCAATTTGGATTTTAAAGCAATGTGTATGGACAGCTCTTACAAGGGCTGAAATTCTTTTGTGTGCATCATGTTACCCGAATTCCTCAGATGCATTTCTAAAGTAAGTTGTACAATATAAAGGCATCCTGTAGACTTACAACATTGTCAAATCATGTTCACAAACAACTGTTAAAATACAAACCTCTAGATTCAGGACCAGTTTATTCCCAGCTGTTATCAGGTAAGTGAACCATCTGAACACCAACTAGAGAGCAGTCCTGATCTACCATCTGCCTCATTGGAGGCCCTCGGATTATCCTGAATTGGAGAACTGGACTTTATCTTGCACTAAACGTTATCCCTTTATCCCGTATCTGTACACTGTGAGACGGCTCACCTGTAATCATGTATAGTCTTTCCGCTGACTGGATAGCAACACAAAAAGGCTTTTCACTGTACCTCGGTACACGTGACAATAAACTAAACTAAACTTCTATCAGGTCTCCCTTCAACCTCCGGCATTCCAGAGAAAACATTCAAAGTCTGTCCAACAACTCCCAGTAGAAAATGCCCACTAATCCAGGCATCCTGTAAACTAAACTAAACTATACTAAATGAAACAAAACTAAACTGAATTTAGTAGTGCATTAAAATTAACATGAAAGGGGAAGCTGAGATTCAGAAGTAGGTTTCTTTTTGTGTAGTAGGGACTTACCCCATAAACAAGTTCTCCCACCATTCCATTCCAGATTTTTGTATCTGGATCCCTTGCTCCGTATTTCCCATCAGGAACAATCTTGAGTTCATACTTTATCCCTATGTGTTTTGCAATTTCCGAAGCTAAATCCACACAGTATCCCTCGTACTTGTCATTTCCTTCCAGAGTGTCGTGGTTTTTCTTCAGCATAACATATGGACCCTCCTGATAACGAAAGAACAGATTAAGTCAATAAAGCGCAAAAAATTAATGTTTAATAAATTCATTTTGCCAAGCAGAGTCTCCGATAATATTATTTATCACCGGCATTGTTCCAGGTTACATTGAGGATTAAAATCATTCACAATGAAAGACAAATTGCATTTCCTCCGGTTTCCATTCAGTTTAAAGTGAACATAAGTTGTACCTCGGCAAGTTTTATCAAGAGAGACTGCAAAAAACCGCAATGCTGATGCATAATGCTTCAGCCTTGGAGGGCAATAGCTGAGGTGTCATAGCTTTCTTGATACAGAGTCACCTACATTTGCATATAAACTATATTCTGCTTCAAGACACTTTTTTTTTTTTGTAAGATATTTTTATTAGAAGTAATTACATATTAAGAAGAAATATAAAATCCAATTAAAGCAAAAGAAAATATTAACGTCACATACATTCTTAATATTTTTAAAGTTAACAATCAATCTTATTTGTACTTCTATAATTTTCTTTTTTATTTTATAGCAGTAGGAAATAAAAAAGGGAAAAAGAAAAGAAAAAAAAGAGATAAACTGATTGAGTGGAATATTAAACAAGATATTCTTCAATGGAGATATATTTATGATCTATTGTCTATAATTCTTCATCCATTCATACATTCAGGCTTCCGTCATGGTTTCGAACCGGACCATCTTGACCCTTTAAATATTCAATAAATGGAGACCATATTCCTCTGAACTGGTCCAGCCTGTCCATCAGGGCAAGCCTTAATTGTTCCAAGTGTAACGTCTCCGACATTTCTGTAATCCACATTTTAGTTGTGGGGGAAGTAGGACCTTTCCAAAATCTTAGTATTAATTTTTTACCAATTATTAAACTATAACCGATAAAAATTATTTGTTGTGTTGTTAATATCTGATTTGTTTCCAGTATTCCCAATATAATTAATTTTGAGTCTGGAATCAACTTTGCATTAACTACAATTGAGATTATCTTAAAAATCTCTATCCAAAAATTATTGATTTTTATACATTTTGTGAATGAATGCGTTAAATTAGCTTCTAATTGTTGACACTTATCGCATATTGCAGACACATTTGAGAAAATTCTATTTAATTTGGACTTTGAGAGATGTAATCTATGTATAACTTTAAATTGTATCAAGGAGTGTCTAGCATTTAATGAATAATGATGTATATATTGTAAACTTTCATTCCATACTTCTCTACTGATTACTTGACCTAGTTCATTTTCCCATGCTTGTCTATATTTATCCGTATTTGGTAAATCATTTTCCAATAAAATATTATAAATATATGATATTAATTTCTCTGTATTCGGATGTTTATTTAAACATTCATCTAAAATTTCTGTCTTTCTATTCCTAAAATCCAGTGTATTTGATTTAACATAATCTCTAATTTGTAGATATCGAAAATATTCTTTAAAATGTAATCCATAATTTTGTTGTAATTCCTGAAATGAGAGAAATAAGTTTTCCCTATAAAGATCACCAATCTTATTTATTCCATAGTTCTTCCATTTTAAGAAACCTTTGTCCATCAGTGAAGGTTTAAAATATATATTGTTTACTATTGGAAGAGCTAGTGGTACATTCTGTAATTGTAATGTTTTTTTTAATTGTTTCCAAATAATTAGATATTTTCCAAGACACTTTGATAAAATTTCAACGCATTGGTAATTAGGACCATCGATATAAATTGCAAGTGAACTGCCAAAAGATTTGCTTTGTTTAATATAGAACTTTACATTTCCTACATTCCCATTGAAAGCATAAGCTTGACTACAATTGGCCAAGATCTTCCATTTCAACGTCCGGAGATCAACTTGGGTCGTCCAGCATTCGATGGCTTTCAAAGCATTTCTGATTCTTCTGTGCTGTCAAGTCCAAATTCCTCAGATAAATAACAACATTTAAAAGACACTAGGACAGGTGATGGATAGGAAAGGTTTAGAGGGATGTGGGCCAAATGCAGGCAAATTAGACTAGGTTAGATGGGGCATCTTGGTCAGCATGAACCAGTTGGGCTGAAGGGCCTGATTACAGACTGTAGGACTCGATGAGTTGCTAGCTATTGTTACCAAGGTCAGGTCAACACTAAACACTGGACAGACAAAAGTGCTGGAAAAACTCAGCGGGTGCGGCAGCATCTATGGAGCGAAGGAAATAGGCAACGTTTCGGGCCAAAACCCTTTTTCAGACATGCAGTGTCCCTGCATCAGGCTGAAGAATGGATCAACTGAACAGAGATGTTCTACAAATCAGTCACCAATCTAAGTTTAGAAATAAGAAACAGCAGATGCTGGTTTACTGGATGCAGGGCACAAAGTACTGGAGTAACTCAGTGGAGCAGGCAGCATCGCTAGAGAACATGGATCAGTTACGTTTCAGGTTGGTACCGTTCTTCAGACTGAAAACAATGCGGCTGAATGACTGATTTTCCAGCATTGCTATCGTTAATGTCCCTAGATCCCCACTTTTGAGTCAAAAGTTGTTAAATAACTGAAGAAGGTTCCTGAACTGAAACGTTACCTATCCATGTTCTCCACAGATGGTGCCTGTCACAGTCTCACAGCATGGAAACAGGCCCTTTGGTCCAACTTGCCCACAACAGCCAACATCCCAGCTACACTTGTACCACCTGCCTGTATTTGGCCCATATCCCTCTAAACCTGTCCCATCCATGTACCTGTCTAAATGTTTCTTAAATGCTGTGATAGTACCTGCTTAGTTGCTTCACTCAGTACCTGAGTTATTTCGGCACTTTGTATCAATCTAAGTTTACTCTTTCCAATGCAGAGAGAATCACATTGTGAGCATCGAATGTAAAAGTTAATTGGAAAATGTGCGAACAATTCAGTTTAATCTGAAGGGAATGTGTTTGGGTTCTGAATGGTGGAAAAGGAAAAAAAAAATGAGTACAGGTGCTGCATCTTCAGCAATTGAACAGGATCAGCATCTATTCTCTCCAGAAATGTCATAGCCTTTACGATTCAAATTAAATACATTTCAATAACTGTCTCTTCCAGCTGTGTCGGTTGTTATTTTATACAAGTTTCATCATCACTAAAACACACTTTCCTTGGGAATTATTATTGATATTTTCTTGTTACCCCCTTACTGAAAAATGTGAAATTATTTTATTTCTAAAATAGGTATATTTATATCGGATTATTCACTGGTACTTTATAAAACATTCTATAAATTAAGATGCATGTTTTAAAGAATAGGACACTTTCACTTTTACAGTTTGCTATTCATCATCGCTCTTGCATTTGGACATGAAAAATAGAAAATGTTATCATAACTGTTTGAATTTAATCCAGATGGTACAGAAGCACTAACTTTGTGCAGGAATCGTAATAGTCAGAGAACGGATTTGAAGTGCATACTTCACTAGGTTAAAGGAGTCAGATTAATTGCAGATTGCAATCTCTAAAACGCCATTTCACTTCCAATTTATTCTCTCTGGAACTGAATTCACAATTATTTTTGAATGGGGATAGAAGCCATAAGTAGAACTATAGAGAGAGGCAATCAAATAAACATTTCCATAGTAATGTGTAACTGGTTAAATGCAGTGTTGGCTCTCTAACGTTTTTCCAGTTTTTTTCAGTGATTTAGTTCAACAATTATACTGCATACATCAAAAATAAAGAATAGATGCGTTTTTGACCATGGAAATGAAACATGGCTAACATCACAATCACGAGGAAACAATGGTCGTGGGGAAAGCCAGTTATTAGATCTCCTTGACCTAAAACACTGAAGAAAGGTTTAGACTCGAAACATCAAACCCCCCCCCCCCCCCCCCACCTCCACTACCTCTATCTTTCAGTCTGAAGAAGGGTCCCGACCTGAAACGCCATCTTATCATTTCTCCAGAGATGCTGCCTGACCCGCTGAATTACTCCAGCATTTTGTGTCTATCTTCAGTATAAACCAGCATCTGCAGTTCCTTCCTGCACAGTAGATTTCCTTTCTGGACTTAAATGGCAGAATCCAAATGTGGCAACCCTTTTCTTTGCCCTAAATGTCCAATTATCTTATACATAGAATAGCATAGAATGAGGCCATTCAGCCCATCGGATCCAGAGAATGTCACTAGTCCCATTAACCCTAACCTGTTTGTGTTTCCCTGTATTCCTGCAAGTCTTCCTCCCACATACACACACCATCTGCCCTTTTATTCTTTATGCTATTAAGCTACAGTAAAAGGTGGTTTACAGCGGCCAGTTAACATAACCAGCATGCATGTGAGGCGTGGGAGAGCACTTGAAGTAAACCCAATAGTAAGAAAGAAAACACACAAACTCTTCAGTTTTCAGTTTAGTGACACAGCATGGAACCAGGCCCTTTGCCCCACAGAGTCCATGCTGACCATCAGGCACCCTTTCACACTAGTTCTTTATTATCCCACTTTCTAATCCACTTCCTACACACTAGGGTTTTTTTTTAATAAAGGCCAATTGATAGAGGCTAATCAAATTAACATTGTATCCTGAATAATTGAGTTTAGTTTAGTTTAGGAATGCAGCATGGAAACATGGTCTTCTGACCACCGAGTCCACACCAGCCATCGATCTCCGTTTCATAGAAGATCTGTGTTATCTCACTTTCTCATCTACTCCCCACACTTGGGGGCAATTTACAGGGACCAATTGACCTGCAAAACCCCTACGTCTTTGGGACGTGGGAGGAAACTGGAGCACCCAGAGCCGGAGGAAACCCATGCGGTCGCAGAAAGAACATGCAAAATCCACACAGACAGTGGCCGAGGTCAAGATCGAACCCGAGTCTCCGGCGCTGTCAGGCAGCGGCTCTTCCAGCTGCTCCGATCTTGAGGAGCAACTGAAGTTAGGGTGGATTCAGGGTTCCTCTGGAAGGGGACATGGTGGTGCAGCAGTAGAGTTGCTGCCTTACAGTGCCACAGGCACAAGTTCGATCCTGACTACAGGCGGTGTCTGTACGGAGGTTGTACATTCTCCCTGTAACCATGTGGTTTTTCTCCGGGGGCTACCGTTTCCTCCCACATTCCAAAGACCTACAGGTTTATATGTTAATTGGCTTCTGTAAATTGTAAATTGTTCCTAGTGTGCAGGATAGTGCCTGGGCTGATCGCTGGTGGGTACAGACTCTGCGGGTCGAAGGGCCTGTATGTATCCACGCTGTAAACTATAATCTAAAGTTTCATCTCTAAAGTAAAATTTAAAGTTTAAAAGCTGTGAGGCACAGCACTAACTACCCTGTCAGAAAATCAACTGGAATGGAGAACTTTATGGGCAGAAATTGGTTAAGAATCAGCAATAGCAAATAAGGTAAAATATTATTGTAAGATGTCTGTAAAACTTTCAGGCTGTTTCTGCCTTGTCTGATGAAAGGAAAATAACTGTTCGGCCATGTTTAGAATATTGTGTTCAGTTCTGGGCACCGTGTTATAGGAAAGATGTTGTTAAGTTGGAAAAAGAGCAGAGAAGATTTGCAAGGATGTTGCCAGGACTCGAAGGTCTGAGGTATAGGGAGAGATTGAGCGGGAGGATGTGGGGTGATTTTAGAGTTGTATAAAATCATGAGAGGCATAGATCAGGTGGACGCACAAAGTCTCTTGCCTGGAGTGGGGGAATTGAGAACCAGAGGGCATGGGTTTAAGGTGAAGGGGGAAAGATTTTATAGGAATCTAAGGGGTAACATTTTCACGCAAAGGGTGGTAAATGTATGGAATGAGTTGTCGGAGGAGGTAGTTGAAGCAGGGACAATCGCAACATTTAACAAACAATTAGACAGGTGCATGGATAGGACAGGTATCGAGGGATAAGGGCCAAATGCAGGCAGGTTGGACCAGTGTAGATGGGACATGTTGGTCGGTGTGGGCAAGTTTCTCTTTCCACACATGGACCTGTTTCCACACCGTATAACTCTATGACTCTAGGTGCATAGAGTGGAACATGATACACCATTCAGCACGTCATTCACATATCAACCATGTTCTCACATGATGGTGCCACTTCACACCTGGAATACTGCATTATTATCACTAAAATAAAGTTACTAATAATGAAAGATGGATATTTGTTTTAACAATAATGGCATAGCGAAGTCAAAAATAGAATACAGAATGAGCTAAACTCATGTTTTGGTAAGAGTTTCTACTTAAGATTTTAATCAATTTCCTACAGCATGTGACTGAAATATATTTTACCTAATAGAATATGTCATTGGTCTAATTTACAAGGTGCTGCCTGTAGACAAATATAAGCTGGTAAAACATGAATTGTGAGACAGGGAAATGATTGAATATTTGCAGAGACAATAAATGTCATGATTTGTAGTGACATGCATATGACTCATATTGATGTGTTTTTGTCACGAAAGAACTGAATATAGACGTAGATTATTCAGCCCTAGATTATTCTTCCTCAATACATTTCAGTCTTGTCAGCAGAGCATCACGCAGCCCCGAGGCAGTTTACACTTTGACCCTTTACTTGAATGCGCATGATTGGATGTCAGAAATGTTACAAAACTCACATTAACGGTACTTGAAAAGGAGTCTCTGCTATATCAGAGAGCGTTGTGGAAATAGTCACAAAGTCAAAGACTGTCTGATAAAATCTGCATAAAGACATTAAAGATTTTGTAAGTACATTAAGGGAAAAAGGGGTGAAAAAAATGGAGTCAAAACAGCCCACAAAGTATCATTGATAAGTTGTATCAAAAAGTAAAATTTCTTGTTACAGCTTCAAGTGCACCAGCACTTAAAAACCTGACCAGTTTAGTTTATTATTGTCATGTGTACTAAGGTACAGTGAAAAGCTTATCGATCTATTGCATGCTTATCCAGTCAGTGAAAAGACTTTATGTAATTACAATTACCAAGGTACAGTAAAAAGATTTTCTGTTGCATGCTATCCAGATCCATGATTTCCAGATTTACATGTGTACAGATGCAGGATGCAGGATAAAGGGAATAATGTTAGTTCACTTAACTAAGTGATTGTCCAATTTTCATTTAATTTGTTATCCTTGATTATTATCCTGCAAACAGACACAAATTGCTGGTGTAACTCAGCGGGTCAGGTAGCATCTCCAGAGAAAAGGAGGAGATAAGCCCCCGGAATGAGTAGGTTAACTTGTGATAAGCGTTTGTCTGCACCGGGCCTGTACTCGCTGGAGTTTAGAAGAATGAGGGGGGACTTCATTGAAACACACAGAACAATGAAAGGCTTGGATAGTGTGGATATGGAGAGGATATTTCCACAAGTGGGGGAGTCTAGAACTAGAGGTCATAGCCTTGGAATTAAAGGACGTTCTTTTTGGAAGGAGGTGAAGCGGAATTTCTTTAGTCAGAAGGGTGGTGAATCTGTGGAATTCTTTGCGACAGAATACTGTGGAGGCCGTCAGTAGATATTTTTAAGGCAGAGATAGATAGATTCTTGATTAGCACAGGTGTCAGTGGTTATGGGGAAAAGGCAGGAGAATGGGGTTAGGAGGGAGAGATAGATCAGCCATGATTGAATGGTGGAGTAGACTTGATGGGCCGAATGACCTAACTGTATTCCTATTCCTTCTGACCTTATGATGTTATGACAAACTTGTCCATCTTCAGTTTCTTCCCACACTATTATCCTTCAAAGTGGATTAGTAGTATTCTACAGAACCTGCAGAATCTTCATCCCACTGGTTTCCATAAAGATTAGGTTGCTGACCAGTGACAGGGGTGAAGAACAACCCCATGAATGAATACTGCACAGGTTGTAAATAGCACACACAATCCTTCCTCAATGATAACCACCCGGGAACTATTTAATCCACAAACAGCATTGCTAGTAAAATCATCTGGAAGAAATGCAAATAGTAATTCATTCAAATTTTGCTGATTATATTTAACCAACGTCAACCAAATCATGAATGATATCAGATAAATATAATGCTCACTTAATCCCTAATTTGTTTATTTTTGTATTAAGAGAGTTGAAAATAACTTCCACGATCAATGTCAGGATTTTAATTCAATCAAGCAGTACATTATTTATAGTCTAATTCCAATTAACAAGGTACTCTCTTTGGAGACAAATATAAATGATGAAGCAGAAAGCATGAGATGGGAAAATGACTGAGCCTTTAGCTGAAGCACGGCACTGAAGAGATTCTGATATATCGCAACCAAATATAATTCCATTTTATTCATGAAATCTTTGCTGTCTCACAGAACCACTTTACCTCTTTACAGAAAATTATGGGACTACTGGCATCAGATAGCGTAGCATCATGAGAAACTAAAATTAGGGCTCTGATGTATCGTTGTGTGCAATTTTCCACAGTGATTGAGAAGAGAAGATTCTTGGTTGAGGTTAAATGGCTATTGTTTCCTTAGGTTTTGTTAAAATGAAGGTCCCAGTCAAGATTCTGTTGGAAATCATATAGATTCGTTTTGTTTGGAGGTACAGTGTGGAAATGGGCACTTCAGTCCACCATGTCCACGCTGACCAGTGATCACCAGTGTGCTAGTTCTATCCTACGCACTAGGGACAATTTATAGAAGCCAAATAACCTACAAACGTGCACGTCTTTGGAGTGTGAAACCGGAGCACCTGGAGAAAACCCACGCGGTCGCAGGGAGAACGTACAAACTCCATATACACAGCACCCGTAGTCAGGATTGAACCCGAGTCTCTGGCGCTGTGAGGCAGCAACTCTACGCTGCGCCACCGTGTGCCGCCCCTTACTGCTGACATCACAGTCACTATATAGCCCAATTAATGAGCAGAAAGAAAATTCACAAAGCCTCTTGAAAATGTAAAATATTGTATTAGCATGACTCACCTTTCTGATAGTATTTGGAATCAAGCATCCACCTGAATCCGGTACAAATTTAGGCTGCAGATGGACAGATTTGATCATTCACAAGAGATGGCATTCTGAATGAGGGATGGCAGTGTTGTAAAAGGGACACAGATGACATGAGATGGGGTCAACTATCATGTTTTTTTTTTACACATTAAAAATAAAGGAGGAGAGCTAATGTCGCAAAAGCAAGATGTGATGTTTTAAATGGTGCATTGTGTTCTTCACTGCTATGGCACCATTGTAGATTCACGCAGTGTGAATGCTCATTAGACTGTCATTGCGCAGTTTAAATATAGAAAGTTGTTATTCGGAACAATTTTCGACATTTATTTTCAGAGAAAAATAGTTTCTGTAATTGGAATGTGATGTAATCACCACGGAAGATTTGATGGAAATTAGGTCGTCTCATGAGATAAAATCTTATCTGGATGAGAGTTGCAGCTGGATACTCGTTGTTACCGGTTTCTATTTCCTCTGATTCCCATCTTGTAATTTGTGGAACACAATGGCCAAGGATGGAGCTCTGCGTCCTCTTGACAGAGTAGCTGATACAGAATATATGTAAGCTGCTCTTCAGTGCATATTTACTTTCCTAAGAGGAGAATTGGGAAGTTCAGCATGTCTCCAGTGACTCTTACTTACTTCTACAGACGCACTATAGAAAGCATACTGTCAGGTAGCAGAGCTGCATCACAGCTTCATTTCGGAACAGTTTAGTTTTGGCTTTAGTTTTTAGAGCTACAGCGTGGAATTATGCCCTTTGGCCCGCTGTGTCCAAGTCAACCAACAATCACCTATACACAAGTTCTATCCTACACATCAGGGACAATTTACGGAAGCCAATTAATCGACAAACCTGCACGGTTTAGGGATGTGAAAGGAAACCGGTGCATCCAGAGAAATCCTCACGTGGTCACAGGACGATATAGTCCATACAGACAGCACCCGTAGTCAGGATCGAACCTGGGTCTCTGGTGCAGCAGCTCTACCACTGCACCACCTACATTGCCCAAGATTGCAAGAAACTGTAGAGAGTTGTAAATGTGACCCAGATCATTACACAGACCTGACTTCTTGGAAAAGCAGCCAATATAATCAAAGACGTGTCCATCCCCGGTCATTCCTTCTTCTCCCTGCTCCCATCCGGCAGAAGTTACAGAAGTTTGAAGACACACACAACCAGACTCAAGAACAGCTACTTCCCCTTGTTATCAGGCTTCTGAATAGTTATTCCATAAGCTAGGGTACTGTCCTTTACCTCTACCCTAATTGGAGTTTACCAAAGGAACTGATGCACCACAATGCGGAAAACAAAATTCTGCACTTTGTACCTTCCCCTTTGCTTTACCTATTGTACTTGAGTTTGACCTGATTGTATTTATGCATGGTATATCTGATCTGTTTGGATCGGATGCAAAACAAAGCTTTTTACTGAACCATGGTACATGTGTCAATAATAAACCAAAACCTAGCAAGGAAAGGAGTACTAATACTTTGCCTTAGTGCTTGTGAGTTTGTTACAAAAACTTTCATGATGAATCAAAACTTATAGACTTTGCTAGTCCTTTACTACCAGGGCACCACTTTCCACAAAAGTTTAATTGTTTAAAAGATCTGAGATGATTGATGAGCTACGGCTCAAATGAGAATATATTTCAAGATCATGTATTGGAAGCAGTTTGTGCTTGTTCCTTCCCTCTTCCTTGTCTCAAGCAAATGATAGTAGGCCAATTGTACCAGGAAAAAAGGGATGGTCCAGGGATAATTTTGCATGTGGAAGGATACAATATAACTAGGACACAAAGTGCTGGAGTAACTCAGTGAGCCAGGCAGTATCTCTAGAGAACATGGAGAAGTGACGTAATGGGTCGGGATCCTTCTTCAGAGATGCTGCCTGACCCGTTGGATTACTCCAGCACAGTGTCCTTTTTGTAAACTAGCACGTGGAATTCCTGTGTCGGAAGGAACTGCCAATGCTGGTTTACACCAAAGATAATGCTGGAATAACTCAACGGGTCAGGCAGCATCTCTGGAGAAAAGTAATAGGTGATATTTCATCTCTGAAGAAGGGTTCCGACCTGAAAAGTCACCTATTCCTTTTCTCCAGAGATGCTGCCTGACCTGCTGAGTTACTCCAGCATTTTGTGTCTTCCTGCAGTTCATTGTTTATACATAAATATAACAAATTCCATTAGTTATACAGGTCTTCCTGCCCCAGCCCACCGTCCCATCCTCTGCCAAAGTATTTGGATTCTTGAAGCTCTGCAATGGACATAGTTGAAATATAAATCTCATTCTGTACATAGTAAGAATGTGGCATTGGTCATTATATTTCGAGTGAAGCGGTTTTGCCAATTCTCACGGTGGGTGAATTGGACATTCCAGCAGCACACATGTTGAAGTGACAAACTATTCTCTCAGTATGATTACAATATCAATTATAGAGCTTCATAACAAAGCATGATAGCTAAAACCCAGTCAGGTTCAGCCACACAGTGACACAGTGGTGCAGCGGTAGAGTTGCTGCCTCACAGCACTGTAGACCCAGGCTCCTGACTATGGGTGCTGTCTGTGCGGAGTGTTTACGTTCTCACTGTGACCATGTGGGTTTTCTCTGGGTACTCGAGTTTCCTCCTGCATTCCAAAGACCTGCAGGTTTATAGGTTAATTGGCTTCCGTAAATTGTCCCTGGCATTTAGGACAGAACTGGTGATTGCTAGTCGGTGTGGACCTGGTGGGCCATAGAGCCTGTTTCCATGCTGTTTCTCTAAACTGTATCTCTCACCTAAACTCAGCAATTATACTCTGCAGGTATCGACAGTGATGTCGCTGTCATAGCAATGGCAATAGCTAGTATCACACAAAAGCTCTCAATTTGCATACAGGCCTATGAATACATATTGGCAGATTAACTGTTTCAGACACTGATCTGCATGAGGATATGAAAATATATCATCACCGAGGATATGAATTCTCTACCAAACAGTATTGTATAAAATGGGTATAGAGAGCAATCCTGAAAGAGTGGCAGAGAATATAATGGTAATATTCCTTACATAACACTTGGGAACGATAAGGCTATTGGCTGGAGCCTCTGCCTATTGGCCTGGTATTTGGAAAGAGAATACTAAGCCAGTAGATGTAAGGTGTATTATAGTGACCAATGCAATCTCATAATGTTTCAGGTATGATGAGACTATCAATAGAGATCCGTGGGGCTTTTATAGACTATTCTGAAAAGGATATTTTAATACTGATTGCCAGCTAGCTGCTCAAGGTGATGAAGTAGAGCAAATGAGGTCCAAACCACTACAGACACAAAATGCTAGAGTAATTCAGTGGGTCAGGCAGCAGCTCTGAAGAAAAAATGATTAGTGACGAATAGGGTCAGGACCCTTCTTCAGTCTAATTCTTTGTCTGTCAGATACTAGCTTGTCTGAACAATTTATGATGAATGGTTTATAAAAAGCACCAACCACCTTTTTCCAATCGGCCGCCTTCCAATGGGAAAGCAGGAAAATCAGTTTGTGTGGTCTTGGAGTCATAAGTTGATGAGGTCATAAGTGATCGGAGTAGAATTAGGCCATTCGGCCCATCAAGTCTACTGTGCCATTCAATCATGGGTGATCTATCTCTCCCTCCTAACCCCATTCTCATGCCTTTTCCCCCATAACCTCTGACACCCATACTAATCAAGAATCCAACTATCTCTGCCTTAAAAATATCCACTGACTTGGCCTTACAGCCTTCTGTGGCAAAGAATTCCACAGATTCACTACTCTCTGACTAAATAAAATTATCCTCATCTCCTTCCTAAAAGAACATCCTTTAATTCTGAGGTTATGACCTCTAGTCCTAGACCCTTCCCACTAGTGGAAACATCCGCTCCACATCCACTCTATCCAAGCTTTTCACTATTCTGTATGTTTCAGTGAGGTCCCCGCTTATTCTTCTGAACTCCAGCGAGTACAGGCCCAGTGTTGACAAACGCTCATCATAGGTAAACCCACTCATTCTTGGGATCATTCGTGTAAACCTCCTCTGGACCCTCTCCAGAGCCAGCACGGCCTTCCTCAGATATGGTGCCCAAAATTGCTCACAATATTCCAAATGCGGCCTTAGTCAAGCCACAAGCCATAAGAAGATGTTCACTTTGCATGAAGAGTGTGACTTCTGGGAGCTCTCAGCTGATCAGAGATGGAATATTCGAGGGCACCCCCTCACCTGCAACCACCAATCATTTAGACTTTACTTTAGACTTTGGAGATACAACGTGGAAACAGGCTCTTCGGCCCACCGAGTCCACGCCAATCAGCAACCTCCCAGTACACAAGCACTATCCTACACACTACAGACAAGTTTCAATTTTACCAAAACCAACTAACCTACAAGGCATTGGAGTGTGGCAGAAAACTGGAGGACCCGGGAAAAACCCACGTGGTCACGGAAAACGTAGCAACTCCGGACAGACAACACCCGTAGTCAGAATTGAACCCAGGTCTCTGGCGCTCTAAGGTAGCAACTCTACCACTTAGCTGCTGTGCCGCCCCTTGCAAGGGTTTGTTCCGTCCCCCCTCTTTTCCAACTTGTGTTCTATTGTTGTATTAATCACTATCATCAGTTATTCACTCTCAGTAAACATATTTTATTTTATACCCGTTAACGAGAACCTGCTAAAAATGTAGATTCTACAGACAGACATTAAGAAATGACAACAAATGCATGGAAGATATATTTAAAGAGAGAGAGAGAAAGAGAGAGAGAGGGAGGGAGAGAGAGAAAGACAGAGAGAGAGAGAGAAAGAGAAAGACAGAGACAGCAAGAGAGAGAAAGAAAGAGAGAGAGAGAGAGAGAGAGAGAGAGAGGGAGAGAGAGAGAGAGAAGAGAAAAAATGATAGAAAGACAGAGAAGGAGGAGAGAAAGAGAGAGAGGATTTATATATAATTTGTTTTGCAGCAATGTGTTTCAAGCTACAGTCTGTTTCTAAGGCTAGAACATTTCACCAGATAAGGCCACTAAACTTATTTTTGGTATTACTGTCTTTTGAAAGACTGCAATGGCTCCTGCCCCCATGATAAACACAAACTTTGAAACATTTCATTTTAAAGATTCATTGTTACTCACCATTTATTTTTGCTTTCCGTGTTAATTTAGCAGAGCAATAACCATGAGAAACTGTAGTCAGCTCTGCATGCTCTAATGTAATCAGTGCTATCTGTAGGTGTCATTTCACCTTGAGACCAACATCCAGTGTGAACAGCCTCCTGCTTTGCAAATAATTTGTACTTCCCGATTTGATTTGAGTCTAATTAATACCAAATCAGCAAAGTACAGCGGGGAGAGATTTCAGGCACCACTCCTGCTGAGTAGCCATGTACCTGGGAGTGAATGTCAGAATTTTGGATTTACAGAGTGTATGATTTATTTTGATCACTTATATTAATTGCATGCAGAACGAGCTGAATTTCTGATTTGCCTGTCAGGCAAAACACTCTTGCTGAGAAAGCAAGTCGCAAAATGCGTCTTTTTGCTTGAAACACTGAGGGAGAGGTTTCTTTGCATTCAGCTGAAATTGACATTTTTATTAATGTTAATGCAGTCATTGGCTCCGTCCCCACCATTTTAACACCTTTCAAAAGTGTTGCTCTTCACTCTGTTATGTTGCATGTAAATGGCTTTTGGCCATTTGAAGCAACATTTTGATGGCAGAGAAGTGGGCCCTCGTAGTGTGAGCAAGCCCGCCGAGAACTAAGGGGGACCCAGCAGAAGTGGGGGTGGGGGGGGGGGGGGGGGGGGTTGCGGCGACAGGTAGTAGATAGCGTTGTTCGGTGAACTTTTGTTACTTTGTCGGTGCCAAAACATGGCGACACATGTACAACCTAGGTGAGGTCTGCTGCATAATTTTACCAGGGTATATGTAAAACAAAGCTTTTCACTGCACCTAGGTACATGTGACAATAACGCCTCATTGAATCTCTCTCTCTCCTGCCCTTTCTCTCTCTCTCTTGTATCTTTCTGACTATCTCTCTCTCCTCCCTCTCTCTCTGACTGTCTCTCTCTCTGTATGTCTGTCTGTCTGTCTCTCTCTCCTCGCAGTCTCTCTCTCTCTCTCTTTCAGCTCAGACTCGATCTTAACCTTGCACTCCTCCCACAGTAGTAATTAAAGGGAGCATCTGCCACTTGCTGATCAGTCACATTAGTCGCTGATCGATTTCTACTGGCTGTTGCCACAAATTGTGTTTGCTGCAGGTCTTAAAAGCTGCTGCAGGCTGCGGGAAGAGCTGTCCTTGGTGCTGAAATACACTGCTCTGACCTTAACATTTCAGCACAGACAAACTGCTCCCAGGCACTGATGTGTGAGCTGCTTGAAGATGGATGAGAAGCAGCTCTGGAGCAGTGCCCTCAGTCGGTGGCCTTTCTGCTGGTGATCTGGGGTGAGCAGTTCTCATACCTAGGGTACTAGCTCCATGGAGAGGTTGCTTCCACAGGTTTGGAAGGACACAAAGCTCTGGAATAACTCAGCAGATCTCTGCACCTCTGGAGGACACTTCGGGTCGGTTAAAATTCTTCAGTAGAATTAGTATGATTAGCATGGGTAGACAATGTGAAGTGCATCATCCTCCCGCTCATGCATGCTTCCTGGGCCTTTGTACATTCACGACTCCACTCTGCCTCATCCAGTAAGGCACCCAGAGCTGCTGCTGCTGGTAAGGATGCCCATTCCCTTCTCTGCCCAACATGCCCGCCAGCAACCATCCTGAACCTTTGTAATAACATCTGCCAGCAGGGGGAGCTAATGGGTTGGTCCATGTTCTCCAGAGATGCTGCCTGACCCACTGAGTTGCTTCAGCACCTTGTGTCCTTTTTTGAGCTAACGAGCACTTGCCCTTCACATAAGTGATGCAAACAGTATTTCAATTGACACCATAGAAACAAGCAATCGTAGTGTGAAGAAGGGTCCCGAATCATAACGTCACTCATCCATTTTCTCCAGAATTGCTGCCTGACCCGATGTCACTTTGTGTTTATCTTCAATTGATACTGGTTGGTTTCAAGCGATGTTAGCCACTTACTTGGACCCCACAGAGATATGCCGGCGCAATAAAAAATGCAGTTGACCATATTCGCAATGATCTGTCGGAGACAATGTTTATGTGCAACTCCCCTGGATCAAATGAGTGCGGGTTTTTTCACGTTGCATCACAGTGAGCATTTCCCCCAGCTATCCAATGTTGTTCCTGTTCAGCCCATGACTACTATTGACACTCTGTTATTAGAGTCATACTCCGTGGAAAACAGGCCATTTCGGCCCAACTTGCCCACACCAAACAACATGTCCCATCTACACTAGTACCACCAGCCTGCGTTTAACCCATATCCCTCTAAACCTGTCCTATCCGTGCACCTGTCCTAATGGTTCTTAAATGTTGCGATAATACCCGCCTCAACAACCTTCTCCGGCAGCTCGTTCCATGCACCTACCATACTTTGTGTAAAAAAAGTAACGCCTCAGATTCCTATTAAAACTTTCCCCCTCACCTTAAAGCAAAAATCTCTGTTTGATTTAGCCGAGCTATTCCTCTCATGATTTTGTACACTTCTATAAGATCACCCCTTATTGTCCTGCGTTTCAAGTCCCAGCCTTCTCGAAAAGGTTCCGCATGGTAGGCTGCTCTGGAAGGTTAGATCGCAAGGGATCCAAGGAGAGATTAGCTGAATGGATAGAAAATTGGCTCCATGGAAGGAAACAGAGGGTGATTGTGGAATGTTGCTTTTTGGACTGGCATCCTGTGACTAGTGATGTGCCTCAGGGTTCAGTGCTTGGCCCGTTACTGTTTGTCATCAATGTCAATGATTTGGATGAGAACACACATGGAATGATTAGCAAGTTTGCAGATGATACAAAAGTGGGTGGTATTGCAGAGAGTGAAGATGGTTGTCAAAAATTGTACCAGGGTTTTGATCGGTTGGGAGGTGGGCTGAGGAATGATTGATGGAATTTAGTACAGAAAAATGTGAGGTGTTGCATTTTGGGAAGACTAACAGGGGCAGGACCCACACAGTGAATGGTAGGACTCTTGGGAGTGTTGTAGAGCAGCGGGATCTGGGAGTATAGGTACATAGTTCATTGAAAGTGGCACATCAGGTAGATAGTGCACATAACCCATATCCCTCCATTCCCTGTATATCCGTGTGTATCCAAAAGGATCGCATGCAATTTCCAAAATTAGAGGTACTGATGTGTAAGCAAAGTGTAAGAGCAGAAGGAATATATTAATGGTGGATTTTAACTTTTCCAATATTGACTGGATCCTGATTGTATGGAGTCCGTATGTTCTCCCAGCGACCGCATGGGTTTTCTCCAGTTTCCTCCCACATTCCAAGGACGTACAGGTTTGTACATTAATTGGATTCTGTAAATTGTAAATTGTCCCTGGTATGTGGGAAAGTGCTGGTGTACAGGCTGATCGCTGGTCGGCGCAGACTGAGGGGGCCGAAGACCCTGTTTCCATGTTGTATCTCTAAAGTCTAAAGTTTAACGTCCGAGATCTTCGGCCAGGGGAACAGTTACCATTGCCCTCTGACCAATTTGATTGCTTGAGAGGTCATTACTACAGACCTGCCGCGCTCCCGCAAAAATAGTAGGTCTGTCTTGACCTTGGTGAGGAAACTTACTGCCGCAACACATCCCATGGAGCTTTTGACACTCTGCTCATTAATCTTTAATCCACCTTTGAATAAAATATACGGTTCAACGTCAAATACCATTAGCGTCTTTGTTCCCGCATATCCTTGTTGTGTGTGAACTGCAGTACTTGCCCGAGACTGAGGTACAAGACGAGTACAAGACCGGGTCTGTTCCAGTTGCTCATTACCACCATGGAGCAGCAGGGGGCGTTGTTGGGGGAGGCACCAGTAATATTCAATCCTATCGCTGCGAATCATTTGCCTGTCTTTTCTGGCCCGTTCGGAAATATTGCTTATATCATCTTTTAGAACATAAAACAGTACAGCACAGGAACAGGCCCACAGGGCCTACAGCCCACATTTGTTGCAAACATGATGCCAAGTTAAACTCATCTCATCTGCCTGCACATGATCCATATTCCTTTGTTCCTTACATATCAATGTGCCTATCTAAATGTCACTTAAACACCACTGTTGTATCTCGTATCTGCCTCCACCACCACCCCTGGCAATGCATTCCAGCCCCCCAGCCCCCCCCCCCCCCCCCCCCCCCCCCCCAAACCTCTGTGTAAAAAACTTGCCCCGCACATCTCCATCAAACTTTGCCCCTCTCACCTCATAGCTGTGTCCTCTAATGCTGGACATTTCCACCCTGGGAAAAAGGTTCTAACTGTCTACTCTATCTATGCCTCTCATAATTGTATATACTTCTATCAAGTCTCCCCTCAACCTCCGATGTTCCAAATAAAACCATCCAAGTTTATCCAACCACACCTTGAAGCCGAAACCCTCTAATCCAGAGACCCTCTAATCCGGCTCTGATTTGCTCTGAACCTTTTTATACCTCTAGTTTCCCTCTCCACTGACTTTCTGTCTAAAGAAGGGTCTCGACCCAAAACGTCACCTATTCCTTTTCTCCGGAGATGCTGCCTGACCCGTTGAGTTATTCCAGCATTTTGTGTCTACAATCAGTGTAAACCAGCATCTGTGGTTCCTTCCTACACAAACATTTCATATTTTGATCCAGTTTCCTGGCTGATTGAGTGGTTGCTACTCAGTCATGTATAGGAATTGATATGTGATAAAACCCCTACTCATGTATAGGGATTGATGTGTGATAAAAGGTTGAGGAGGTGTTCTGTTTAGTTTAGTTTATTATTGTCACGTGTACTGAGATACAGTGAAAAGCTTTTTGTTGCATGCTATCCAGTCTGCAGAAAGACTATGGAAACATAGAAAATGTTTCTATGGCAGTAGGCCATTCGGCACTTCGAGCCTGCACCGCCATTCAATATGATCATGGTTGATCATCCAACTCAGTATCCCGTACCTGCCTTCTCTCAATACCCCCTGATCCCTTTAGCCACAAGGGCCACATCTAACTCCCTCTTAAATATAGCCAATGAACTGGCCTCAACTACCTTCTGTGGCAGAGAATTCCAGATTCACCACTCTCTGTGTGAAAAATGATTTTCTCATCTTGGTCCTAAAAGACTTTCCACTTATCCTTAAACTGTGACCCCTTGTTCTGGACTTCCCCAACATAGGGAACAATCTTTCTGCATCTAGCCTGTCCAACCCCTCAAGAATTTTGTAAGTCTCTATAAGATCCCCCCTCAATCTTCTAAATTCAAGCATGTACAAGCCGAGTCTATCCAGTCTTTCTTCATATGAAAGACCTGCTATACCAGGAATCAGTCTGGTGAACCTTCTCTGTGTCCCCTCTATGGCAAGAATGTCTTTCCTCAGATTAGGAGACCAAAACTGTACGCAATACTCCAGGTGTGGCCTCACCAAGACCCTGTACAACTGCAGTAGAATCTCCCTGCTCTTATATTCAAATATGACTATACATGATTACAATCGAGCTGTCCACAATGTACACATACAGGATATAGGGAATAATGTATAGTGCATGATAAAGTTCAGTATCGTCTGATTAAAGATAGCTCGAGTGTCTCCAATGAGGTAAATGGTAGCTCAGGACTGCTCTCTAGCTGTTGATAGGATGCTTCAGTTACCTGATAACAGCAGGAAAGAAACTGTCCCTAATTTTGGAGTTATGCGTTTCCACAGTTCTGTAACTCTTGCCTGATGGGGAGAATAGCCCTGTACTGTTGCTGAGTGAAGACCTCTCTCCTCCATTGTTGACAACGCTGGCTCCAAGGTTAATCTCACTCATCATAAAAATTGGTTAGGATGTGTAGGAAGGAATGGCAGATGCTGCTTTACTCCAAAGGTAGGCACAAAATGCTGGAATAACTCAGCGGCTCAGGCAGCATCTCTGGAGTAGGTGATGTTTTGGGTCAGAACCCTTCTTCAGACTGAAAGTAGAGGTGGGGAGGGTGGAAAAAAACTGATGGCTAGGAAAGGCCAGGACAAATCAGGGCCTGCAACATATGATCTCAGGAAGGATGGAGCCCATAATGGTCCATTGTTGACTGGGGAAATTCTGATAATAAGAGGGATACAGGGATCCGAACAGTCAAACTGGTAGGATGACTAGGGTGGGGGGGGGGGGGGGGGGGGGGGGGGGGGGGGGGGAGAGGAAAAAGGGTGTGCAAGAGTTATTTCTTGAAGTTAGTGAAATCAATCCTCGTACCGCTGGGCTATACGCTGCCCAAGCGAAATATGAGGTGATGTTCCTCCAATTTGCATGTGGCCTCGCTCTGACAGTGGAGGAGACCCAGTATGGGAATGGAAATAAAAGTTGGTTGTCAACAAGACTTCCTTCCTGTGGTGATGTGTGGTCCTGCTCCATCCATACTGTACAACTCAGATGATTTATTGATATTACCAATGAACACTTTGCCAAGTTCAGCACTGCAATTTAAAGCAGGGTTGAAATGTTGCCCACTCCTCTCAGTGGCTAACATCACCTGTATCAAACGGCCCAACAAAGCAAAAAAAAAGGCTTGCACCATCCTCTTGTTAATAAAACAAACTTTGTTCATCCATGTCTCCAATTTATCTCGTTAAAGTTCTTTCTTGATCTGGTAATAATACATTTGGCAATGCTGATCGGAATAGATAGGCTAAACGCACAGAGTCTCTTGCCCAGAGTGGGGGAATCGAGAACCAGCGGACATAGGTTTCAGGTGAAGGAGGAATTTTTTAATAGGAATCTGAGGGGTAACTTTTTCT
The DNA here is from genome assembly GCA_035221665.1 of Okamejei kenojei. NCBI lineage: Eukaryota > Metazoa > Chordata > Chondrichthyes > Rajiformes > Rajidae > Okamejei > Okamejei kenojei. Next base: position 63,582,912 of record CM069136.1, on the reverse strand, counting down.
GCAAAGGGTGGTGGATGTATGGAACGAGCTGCAGGAGGTGGTAGTTGAGGCTGGGACTATCGCAACATTTAAGAAGCGATTAGACAGGTACGTGGATAAGAAAACTTTAGAGGGAGGTATGGGTCAAATGCAGGGAAGTGGGCCTAGTGTAGATGGGACATGTTGGTCGGTGTGGGAAAGTTGAGCTGAAGGGCCTGTTTCTACACTGTACGAGTCTATAACTCTAATGCGATTAAGGACGAATATATCCTTTGTGTAGTGAAGATGATAACAGTTGTAGAAATGCTGACTATCAAATAAAGATGTGACATTTTACACGCTGGTGCAGTTGAAGGTTTGCCAGCAATAATACGACACTGTCCAGTCTACGCAAGCAACTCTGAACACTGCATCATCATCCAATTTCCATGGCCAAACTACTCACTGTTAAAAGAAATGGGAAGAAACAAGTAGGACGCAAAGCGCTGGAGTAACTCAGCAGGTCAGACAGCACCTCTGGAGAACATGGACAGGTAACGTTTCAGGTCGAGACTCTTCTTCAGACAATTAAACAGACTCACAGTCATCACCCTTTGAAAGGGCACTTGCCTGAAACGTTCAATTATTTATTTCCCCACAGATGCTGCCCGTCCTGTTTAGATTTGACAAAGAGATTTGTTGTTTTTATTTCAGGTTTTGAACATCTGCAAGATTTTGCTGTTGTAAACATGTAAAAACATGGAAGAACGTTTGTATTAATTAGGTAGAGAAGGCAGGGAACGGACGCTGGCTTACCAGTATAGTAGTGACGTAAACAGTCTGATTTTCCAAGCCGGAAGTATCATTCGGAAACATCATCTCATTCTGAATTAGAACTAGTTTGTCTGCATCATTCCAGTAGCCAATCTATGAACAAGAACATTGGTAATTAATGAGAGGACATTTTATGGATGAGAAAGTTGATAAAAATGACAAAACACCACAGGCTTTTCCACTCAGAACTGGAACCTTTCCACACTACACTGGAACTGCTACTATGAATAAATCCAAGGCCATTAGGGTGGCACGGTGGCGCAGTGGTAGAGTAGCTGCCTTACAGAGCCAGAGATCCGGATTTGATCCGGATCTTATCCGGACCATGGGTGCTGTCTGTGTGGAGCTTGCACATTCTCCCTGTGACCGCGTGGTTTTCCTCCTGGTGCTCCAGTTTAATCCCACACTCCGAAGGCGTACAGGTTTGTAGGTTGTGTCGAAAGGAACTGCAGATGCTGGTATGTACTGAAGATAGACACAGTGCTGGAGTAACTCAGCAGGTCATGGAGCAGCTCCAGAGATGTTGTCTGACCCGCTGAGTTACTCCAGCACTTTGTGTCTATCTCCAGGATTGTAGGCTAATTGGCTTCTGTAAATTGTCCCTAGAGTGTAGGAAGGAACTAGTGTATGGGTGATTGCTGGTCAGTGCGGACTCAGTGGGTTGAAGAGCCTGTTTTCACCCTGTATCTCTAAACTAAACCAAATTAAACTAAACTAAACCAAACTTAACTAAACTGAACTAAACATCTGATCTGCTTATTGATGATACTGATGCCCCTTGATTCTCACCAATCTATCTAACTGAAATAGCTTGCATCCTAGGACTGAATCATTATTTTAAAGATATCAATCTAATCCCCTTGAAGTTTCAAACTTTTTGAAAGTAGGAAAGCCCAAACTGTGTAAACCCATTGTGTAGATAATGGCCCTGAAACTAGATACCTTTTTCGAGTCCTTTAAATCAATAACTATGCGAGGAATTTAATACTGGAAACTGCGTACCAAATGAGGCCTCATCAGGCTTATACAAAAAGAGGATAATTCCTTGGAGACTCAAGAAACTGCAGGTACTGTAAATTTGAGGAAAACACAGTGCTGAAGGAACTCAGCAGGGTCAGGCAGCATCCGGGGATGGAACTGTCAGGAGACGTTTCAAACCAGTCTGAAGTTCATGTTACAGGTTGCAAAATTAAGCCATTCGGCCCATCAAGTGTATTCCGCAATTCAATCGTGGCTGATCTATCTTTCAACCATTCTCCTGCCTTCTCCCCATAACCTTTGACACCCTTACTAATCAAGAACCTGTTAATCTACACTTAAAAAATACCTGTTGACGTGGCCGTTACAGTCCTCTGTGGCATGAATTCCACAGATTAAAGGCGGGGTGGGATGGTGGCACAGCCATAGAGTTACTACCTTACAACACCAGAGACCCTGGTTCGATCCTGCCTGCGGGTGGGCCAAAGGGCCTGTCTCCGCGTTGTAGCTCTAAATTAAACAAACTAAACATTAGCTGTATGCGTCAATTCCCCTATCATATTTAGAAATATTTCCAATCTGCTGGTAACATCGAGCAGTTTATCAATTATAAGTATCTTAGTGTTAGCAATGAACATGCAGGCACTTCCACAGATACTTTCATCCAATCATTAATAAATGGGATGAATAGTCATTTTCCAAGCACCTTCAGTCCACATGTCGAACCACTGCCATTATCGATAGACTTGCCTCTTCGGGAACAAATCTAATTCTTTATCCGACCTGAAATTGTTTACCCGATCAAATGACGATTTCCATGCTCCGCCATTCAATCACGGCTGATCTACGCCATTCTCCTGCCTTCTCTGTGTGACCTTTCACACCTTTACTAATCAACAATCTATCAATCTCCGCTCTAAAAATACCCAATGACTTGGCAGCTGTCTGTGGCAATGAAGTTCCACAGATTCACCACCCTCTGACAAAAGACATTCCTCCTCTTCGCCATTCTAAAGGTACGTCCTTTCATTCTGAGGCTGTGCACTCTGGTCCTAGACTCTCCCATTACTGGAAATACCCTCTCCACATTCACTCTATCTACACATTTCATTAGTCAGTAAGTTTCAATGACATCCCTTCTCATCCTTCTCAACTCCAGGGAGTACAGGCCCAGAGCCATCAATCTCACAACTTGCTCAGAAAACGTGAACAGATGGGTGGAACTTTATGCCTTTCCAGACTCACCAAAGGTTACAACACTTTCTGCTTTCTTCCACTTTTTCAGATAGTGTGTCTAGCAATAACATTGTTGTTTTGATCTCGTAGCGCAGCAGTGGAGTTGCTGCCTCACAGTGCCAGAGGCCTGGGTTCGATCCTGACTGCGGGTGCTGTCTGTACAGCGTTTGTATGTTCGATCCTGACTACAGGTGCTGTCTGACCAGCATTTGTACGTTCTCCCTCTAACTACTTGGGTTTTCACTGGGATCTCCGGTTTCTTTCCACACTCTAAAGACGTACAAGGTTGTACAGGGTTAATTGGCTTGGTATAATTGTAAATTGCCCCTAGTGTATGTAGAATAGTGTAAGTGTGTGGGCATCGCTGGTCGGCATAGACTCAGTAGGCTGAAGGGCCTGTTTCTGTGCTGTATCTCTAAACTAAACTAAACTAAACTGACATCTACAGTTCCTCCAGGTTTGTGTTCTGTTCTTGTTCCATTGCCAGATACTTTTGTCACTCCATTCGTCACCTAACCTCCTCCTTCATGTTCTCACCTTCCTTTCAGCACCAGGGTCAGCAGGGCAGCACTGTGGTTGCCGCAAGGAGAAATGTTGCCTCTCAGCTGCAGTGAAGCAGGTTTGATCCTGACTCGCTGCGCTGTCTGTGTGGAGTTTGCATGCTTGAACATTTTCACTGCGACTGCGTGGGCTTTCTCCGGGTGCTTCCTCCCAGGTGATCGATGGTTGGCATTGATTCGTCAAGCTGAAGGGCCTGTTTCCATGCTCCTAAAACTAAAATAAACTAAACTCATAGGTGGATCCTGATAAATCCTACAAGATATGGACAAACAATTGTTTCTGGTGTGCAGGAATTCACCAGATGTAAGGAAGGCTTATTCTTGGTAATTTAGAGGTATGGGGAGATTTTTCTCAGATAAGATAGTTAATTATAATTGTTTTTTCCCCAACAGAGTTGAAGTTTTATTTTCCGAGTGAATTAGGTCAATTGTTGAGGTACAGTTAAGTTATGGTTTAAAGACTGATTCCTATTTTTCTGTCATTTAAGTACAGGGGAAACTTCACATTGAAATGGGTAAGGCGTATTTAACCACTCTAAGTATTACACTGCGGTACTATTTAATACGAAATTGCTAGCCCTGGGCTGCTAACGACACTCATGTACCTGCTAAATCTCTCGTTTCCCTCTCCTCTGACTCTCAGTCTGCAGAAGGGTCTCGATCAGAAACATCACCTATTCCTTTTCTCCAGAGATGCTGCCTGACCCGCTGAGTTACTTCAGCTTTTTGTGTCTATCTTCGGTGTAAACCAGCATCTACAGTTCCTTCCTGCATATTCTCATTAAAAGACAACTGTGTTATGGTCTATCGTGCAGTTCTGAGAGCAGCTGAGGAAGGCATCATTAACACACTCACACGCCACTTTATATGTGGTTTACACCATTACCTGGCCATGATCACACCGACAACTGAATTTCGTCCCTCCGGCACTTTTAATGAAGGGTTCTAAGTGACATTAAATCATTTTCCACCAAGGTCAGGCAACTGGGAATAGTGAACTTTTATTTTATAAGGATCACATGAATTGCAAAACTGATTTTGATGCTTTTATCTTTGTCCTTTTGAAGTGAAAGACGCCACAGATAGCATTCTCACAAAATGCCATGGACAATCATTGGAATAATTGAGCCATGACAGATTTGATTAGGTTACGTGCCTGAAGAAATGGCCAATAGTATTTTTACTGCATTAAATGTGGTCATAGATTCACATGCAGCAGTGCAAATTGCTTGCTTTGCAACCAAGATCTAGACTGAAGGCACGATGTGGGAGTTTCTGCTGTGACGTGTGACCGCAGTAAATAATTCCTGACTGTTTTACCAAGTGCAATGCAGTGCACCTGCTGCAATCTCACGATAAACACTAAATCTGCAGATTGCATTAAGGGCTCTAATACAACTATGTATATCACTGAACAGTTCATAATCGGATAATGCCTTAATGCACAACATGAATCCAAAGCAACTAAGGAGTTCAGCATTCCCGATAATTTTCAATCATTTGTTCAATTATATCATGCATTGTCCCAGGCGTCACTATCAACGTTCATCTTTCTGCGTTCTTCTCTCTTTCTACTGTCTTGCAAATCACAGAGCGGTCTCTCAGAATGTGGGCAGGTCCTGCTGAATGAAATCTCCCAGGGTTAAAAGGAAAACGCAAGCCTTTTTGTAACTGCAAAAATGCTGGTTAATTATAAAAAGTCAAATAAAATCTGTTGAATTGCTCCCTTTTTCATATCGGCTGTGAATATTCCCAATCGAAGAGGATCAGGTTAGAGTGGAAACCTTTCTGATCGGGCCTATTCTAAATGAGCAGGTTGTGGAGTAGACAGCAACTCCACTCGCTCGCCTCAGCCAATATCTGATAACCCAGTATGTACCAGAAACACAAGGTGGCTTTATGTTTTGTAAGGTGGTTGCTCCAGGAGATAATTTAGTTTAGAAATGCAGCATGGAAACAGGCCCTTCGGCCCACCGAGTCCACACTGACCATCAATCACCTGTTCACACTAGTTCTATGCTATCCCACTTTCTCATCCACTTCATACACTGGGGGCAATTTACAGTGGACTATCAACCTACAAACTCGCATGCCTTTGGGATGGACCCAGAAGAAACCCACGCAGTCATAGGGAGAACGTGCAAACTCCACACAGTCAGAGGTCAGGATCGAACCTGGGACTCTGGCGCTGTGAAGCTCCAATAGCTGCACCACTGTGCTGCCTTGTGTGTGCCGGCAGGTGTGCTGATGATGAAGCTAAGCGGCCATAATGGTGTGAATTACAAAAGTGTGTTTTTTGGGTGCTTCCATGCTTTTTGAGGGAAGTGGAGCTAGTGCTGAAATGTGGTGCTGAGGTCAAAGATCAGCCTAGATGTTCTTGATGTGAGAGGGGAGAAGAGGGAGTGACCGGGGTGAGACTTGTTCCTTGATTATGCTGGTAGCCTTGCCGAGGCAGCGTGAGGTGTAGATGGAGTCAATGGAAGGGAGCTGGTTTGTGTGATGGTCTGGGCTGTGTCCACAATTAATTCTGATCAACCAGACTACCACGCGCAAGGCAAGTGATTTGTCAGACTCACTCACATCATATAGTGCATCAATCATTTCAATACTCTAGAACAACTCATGGCTTAGCCAACTATTTGGTTCATCCCCTCCCTGACTTGACATAAAACAGCTCTAATTGTTTTTACTAGAACTTGTCTCTGGCTAATCTGTTTTAAAACATCACTGGGTCAACTTGTGCTTTCAAGATCATTTATCTTTGTGTCCAAGCATCAGTCTTTAGAGGCCGTATATTTAAGATAATCACTAGTCAATGTAAAATAAACTTTGCGAGATATTTCTTTATGCACACAGTAGTTAGCAGGAAGCCACTTTAAGAAATATTGAGATGACAAACATATAATGCATTTAAGGGGATCTTTGATAAACATACTAAGAAAGGAATAGAAAAATGTGAGTGTTTATTCTGGCAGAAAGTATTAAAAGTCTATCATCTAAGTGATGAGTCAGAATAAAAGGATACACCTTTAGAATGGAATTTCTTTAGTCGGTGATGAATCTGTGAAATTTGTTGCCACAGATGTCTGTGGAGGCCGTTATTGGGTATTTTTAAAGCGGAGATTGACAGGTTCTTGATTGGTAAGGGTGTCAAGGGTTATGGGGAGAAAGCATGAGATTGGGGTTGAGTAGGAAAGCTAGATCAGCCGATTGAATGGCAGAGTAGACTCGATGGGCCAAATGGTCCAATTCTGCTTCGATGACTTAATGAAGCATAAGAGATTACAAAGCTTTGAGATGCAGACAGATATTAATACCTTATATAATGATTCGGAAAATGATAGGTTCAGCTGCTATTTAGAAAAGGTCACCAGAATGTTATTGCTTATTGCTGAAATGCATCTACAAAAGTGGGTGATTATGGTTCTAGTCTATAGTGGAGGACAGAAACCACATCTGGAGTACAGCTAAGTCTCCTTATTCAAGAAAAATATGTCAATGTATTGGAAACTTTGTAGAAGAATGTTCATCAGACTAATATGGAATCGGTGAGTTGTTCAATGAGGAAAAAAGTGGGCAGACGAGTCTTATATTCATAGTTTAGAAGAATCAGAGGAGATTTGACCAATACATATAAGATAGTGAGTGGTCGGGAGAGGGGAGATGTGGAGATGATGTTGCCTTATGTGAAAAAATATATTAGAGGTCATGTATAAAAATAAGGAGTCATCCCTTTAAGACAGATGAGAGAATCTCTTTTCTCAAAAAGAGTTGGGGAAAGAGTCTGTGAATATTATTAAGGCAGAAGCAGATAGACTCTTGATAAGCAAGGGGTGAAAGGTTAGCACGGGTAGATGGAAATAGGGACCTGAGGTTACAATCAGATCAGCCACGATCATATTAAATGACAGAAGAGGCTTCGGGGGCTGACTGATCTATTCCTGCTAGTACTTTGTAGGTTTATAGGATACGTTGATGGAATTAGACTCAGTTGTGTGATCTGGAGCATTAACACCAACACAGACATTGACTGGATGACCTGTCTTAGTGCAGCAATCCAATACAATTGTCAAACAGAGTTTGATTTCTGGTACTTCTGATCCATGTCTGACATGTAGGCTATCCCATGTCTAAATCAAAGCAAGCAATTTTTAACTTTTTTTGCACATTATTGTGTCTAAGGTGCCCTAAGAAAGACCTTCCTGACTGACTTTGCAACAAGCATATAAATTGGACTAGTATCTATCAGCGAGACCAAGGGCAGATTAGTCGACCGTTTCGCTGAACACCTACGCTCAGTCCACCTTGGCCTACACAATCTCACACTTTCCGAACACTTTAACTCACCCTTCCCACTCCCATAGTGACCTTTCTGTCCTGGGCCTCCTCCACTGTCAGAGTGAGCCACATGCAAATTATAGAAACTGCACCTCATATTTCACTTGGGCAGCTTACAATCCAGCGGTACGAATTTTGATTTATCTAACTTCAACTAACACTTGCACTCCCTCTCTCTCCTTTCCTCCCCCACCCTAGTCCTCTTGATAATTTCATTTTGTATTCCATTGTTATCACGTCCTTCCCAGTCAACAATGAAACATTGTGGGCTCCATCTTTCCTGAATCATCGATGCCGGCTCTGCTTTGTTCTGGACCTTCCCATACCTCTAGTTTCCCCCTCCCTGACTCCCAGTCTGATGAAGGGTCTCGACCCCTAACGTCACCTATTCCTTCTCTCCAGAGATGCTGCCTGACCCGCTGAGTTACTCCAGCATTTTGTAACCTGCTTTGAGGTGGAAGTGGAAGATTGATTAACACCAGCGGAGGTATTTTGTTCTTGCTCAAGGTAACTCACCCTTCTGTGGCCAGCACTTTTCAGCTCAAATACATCTATTGTGAAGTTTGTTCGCCGTCCGTAGTTGTCAAACTGAACATTCCCCGTTAAACCTTGGATCCGTACCTTCCGATGAATCAAAGAGGAAAGATATGCATTACATCACCATTTTGATGAAAATCTTTAGCACAACTTCACATTAAGATCACTTTCTGTTCTAATTTTCTTCTATCCTGTCGCAGGGCTAAGCTAGGGATCTGTGGGTCATGATCTCCCAGTTTCCAAACACTTTAACTCCCCCTCCCATTCTGACCATTCTGTCCTGGGCCTCCTCCACTGTCAGAGTGAGACCAGATGCAAAATGGAGGACAGCACCTTATTATCCTCTTGGGCAGCTATCAACAACGGTCTGAACGTTAATTTCACTAATTTACTTAAACCCCATTCATTCCTGCTCTCCCCCCTCACCCCTACCCCACCCTACAGTCATCCCACAGGTTCCACTGTTTGCATCCCTATATCTCTTTGTTATCACCTCATCCCCAGCCAACAATGGGCCATTGTGGCCTCCACTTGGTCATCTGTTGCCGGCCCAGCTTTGTTCTGGCCTTTTCTTACCTCCAGTTCCCTCCCCCCTACTTTCAGTCTGAAGAAGGGTCCTGACTCGAAACGTCACCCATCCTTTTTTTCCAGAGATGCTGCCTGACATGGAGAGTTACTCTGGCACTTTGTGTCTATCTATGGATCTGTGTCAGCCAGCAACCAAATACTAATGAAGTGAATAGTTACAATCTGGGAAGGCTGCCTGACTCAGTGATGGCTATGGATTCAACAGTGATTTTAAAATAGCAGTGGATACATATTTGTAAAGGGCAAATCTGTCAAGCTCTGTGAGAAGACGGGGATGTAATGCTATAAGGCTTTATAAGACTGCATTTGGAGTTTTTTGAGCAGTTTTGGGCCCCATATCTGAGAAAGGATGTTCTGGCATTGGAAGGGTCCAGAGGAGGTTTACGAGAATGATCCCAGGAATAATTGGGTTAATTTATGATGAGCATTTGATGGCACTGGGCCTGTACTTGCTGGAGTTTAGAAGGATGAGGGGGGAGGGGACCTAATTGAAATTTACCGAATAGTGAAGGCCTGGATAGAGTAAATGTGGAGAGGATGTTTCATTAGAGGGAGAGTCTAGGACAAGAAGCCACACCTCAGAATAAAATAATATACCTTTAGTAAGGAGATGAGGAGGAATTTATTTAGCCAGAGGGTGATGAATCTGTGGAATTAATTGCCACAGAAGGGCGTGGAGGCCGTCAATGAATATTTTTTAAGGCAGAGATTGACAGATTCTTGATTAGTAAGGGTGTCAAGGGTTACGGGGAGAAGGCAGGAGAAGGGGTTGTGAGGGAACGATAGATCAGTCACGATTGAATGGCGGAGTGGACGATGGGCTGAATGGCCTAATTCTGCTCCGAGAACTTATGAACCTGAAGAATGAGAGGAAAGGATCCTTTAGATGATTGTTTCAAAATAGCAAATGGCCTCCTTCTGTCTTAAGATTCAATTATTATTCATGTGTGAACGTAGGAAATGAGTGCTAGCAGGTCATACAGCTACCCCGAGTTTTGCAGCCCTGTGTGTCTCCTAAATGTCATCAAAGCAGAAAGCCTGAACCAGCGGAAATCATTAAAATATTCTGGGAAACCACAAAAAATAATCAAAAAGGACAATGGATATTGCTGGGACTGGATTCAAAATAGTAGATGCTACACTGCAACGAGTTAGTCTTGGTTAGATTATTATGTGTCACATCTTAGAAAAACAAACATATCAGCGCGGCACAGTGGCGCAGCGGGTAGAGCTGCTGCCTCATAGCGCCAGAGACCTCCTGTCTTAGTGGAGTTTGCACATCCTCCCTGTGACCGTGTGGGTTTTCTCCGGGTGCTCTGGTTTCCTCCCACATTCCAAAGACATGCAGGTTTGTGTGTTTCTGTGAATTGGCTTCTGTAAATTGCCCCTAGTATATAGGATATAACTAGTGTATGGGTGATTGTTCCTCTCCACTACTTTAATACAATCATGCATCATTGCATCCTCCTTTTAAACAATGTCTGATAATAGGACAAGGGCAGGAAATAAACTGGAGACACAAGAGGGGCGATCGCTGGTCAGCGCGGACGTGGTAGCCTGAAGGACCTGTTTCCATGCTGTTTCTCTAAACAAACTAACTAAACTGATAATTTTCCATAGAAGTCCTTTTCCTTTTCCACTTTGGGAAAGTCAAATCCCCCCCATTGCACAATAATAGTTAAAAACCATTGGCGAAAACAGTGGGGGCAGAGATGGGTGTGAAGAACGGTCCTGACCCGAAACATCATCTATCCATGGTCTATAGAGATCCTGCCTGACCTGCTGAGTTACTCTTTTTTTGGGGGGAAATAGGGACTTGTTTTAACTAAACTTTACTTCATTATTACAAAAACAGAATTACCTGCTATTGTGAAATCCTTTATTAACTTAATACATCTCTGACTATTTCTATATGTTATTTATCCTGAATAAATAATTCGGGGCTGGATGAAGACAATTAAAATGCCATGACTACAATGACTCTCAGTCTGAAGAAGGGTCTCGACCCAAACCGTCACCTATTTCTTCGCTCCAGAGATGTTGTCTGACTCTCTGAGTTACTCCAGCATTTTGTGCCTATCTTCGGTGTAAACCAGCATCCGCAGTTCCTTCCTACACATCACTACAATGATCGCTCCTTTGTGAGTAATTTAAGGTGAAACAGAAAATTGTGTACTTATAAAATGTCTATAACTTTGCCACTTCTGAGAAAACCTTCCTCATGTGGATTTTAAAACAATGGGTCGCATTTTGCCTTCTGATGGGTTGTTAAATGGATTGGGTTTAGAGCATTAATGTAGCTCTTTCGAGTGCTATCTCTTCCTGGGAGCCTACACAGTTGTTAAGTTGTATTCATTACATCGATGGAAACTCAGTGCAAAATGCAAGCTGACATCCTTCATTAGAATTCAAGTCATTACATGGCCACAGGTGGTCATGAACAGTTTAGTTAGAGCATATCTCATTCACTTCAATGATGGTCCTTGAACAAGACAGAAACCTCATTATACCTGTAAACGGTATTGATTTTTAGCTGCAGTTTTCATCCAGACCCCCCACCCCCCATCTCAGTCTTTTTTAGATTCGATGTTATACTCATTAAAATCCCAATTTTTTAATAAACTATTCTATTCTTCATCTTTCATGCAAAGGGTGGTGGGTGTATCGAATAAGCTGCAGGGCGAGGTAATTGAGGCAGGGATTATTGTAATGTTTAAGAATCAATTAGACAGGTATATAAATAGGACAGATTTAGAGGGATATGGGCCAAATGCAGGCGTGCGACTAGTGTAGATCGGACATGTTGTTGGTGTGGGCTAAAGGGGCTGTTTCTACACTGTATGACTCTATGACTATCTTGTACGATGATATATATCAAAGGGACAATTAGCTGATCCATTCTCAACCCTGTGCCAAGATTGTTTAGTTTAGTTCAGTTTAGTGATACAGTGTAGAAATGGGCCCTTCGGCCTACCGGGTCTGTGCCGACCAATGATCATCCAGTATACTAGTCCTATCCTATACACTAGGGCCAAATTACAGAAGCCAATTAAACTTCAAACGGCTTCAAATGCTGTTGACAACAGTAAGCTGTCAAAGTCCATAAGTGCAGGGCAGGAGTGGGCCACATGCTGTAATGCCTGAGCTTACTTGCCTTTTGGATCTTGCTCTGCCTCATCTAAAGGCCCTCTGATGCAGGGGTCAGCTCGGACAATTCTTACATGCAAAAGTAAGTGAACACAGGGCACCAGTGTTGGCAGGTCTGGGCGATGGATCTGGGATGGATGGATTCCAGATCTGGGAAATTCTTTTAAGGTGAGAAGGGCAAGATTTAATAGGAACCTGAGGGGCAACCTTTTTGCTCAGATAGTGGTGGGAATATGGAACGAGATGCCAGAAGAGGTAGGTCAGGCAGGTATGCAACAGCATTTAGTTTAGTCTAGTTAAGAGATTCGGCACGGAAACAGGCCCTTCAGCCCCACAGAGTCTGTGCCGGCCAGCAATCCCCAGACACTAGCCCTCTCCTACACACTAGGGACAATTTACAATTTTTACTAAAGCCATTTAACATACAAACCTGCATGTCTTTGGAGAGCGGGGGTGGGGGAGTCAACTGGAGGTGGGCTTGTGGCTTCCCAGCCTCTGAATTTTAGCTTGTTTCACCCTTCCTAACACCGTGTTTCTTCCCTCCCGGCTTTGGGTTGTTCTTTACCCCCGTCACTCGGTTATAGAGGACAATCGGCAATAACTTGATTAGTACAGGTATCAGAGGTTATGGGAAGAAGGCAGGAGAATGGGGTTAGGAGGGAGAGATAGATCAGCCATTACCTGCTTCAATGCCCTTTCCGTGTCAATGCCTTGAACCCACGGAGCAGCAGGGTTTGCAAGGCAGTCTCCGGCATTTCCTTTCCTCGAGATCCCAATTCGTTGTCTTCGGAGGTAGCGGAATGCTTCAGCCATTACCAGTATCCCATCGTACGTTAATGCTGATGTATACTGAAAGGAAAAATATCCATGTTGGTCAAGTTATACGATGTTCACCCTGTGCTTTACATTCAAACTAAATACAGGTCCACCACCGATTTTCCGGCACCCTTGGTTCCACAGCTTTGCTGGATTATCCGTGTGGTCGGACAAACAGAGGTCACGGCCTTGTGGGAGCCGAGCTACCGGCCCATAAAGCTGGCCACGGAAGTCGGCTGTGGGAATGGATCTGCTGGCTCTGGCCTGACCGGAGTTCAGGAGTTCAGGAGTTCTGGCCGCAGGCGGAACATTCGACATGGCGATCAGCGTTGATCTCCCGGCTGAGGTAGGGATCAGCCGTCTCACCTGGCCTGGCTGCCACATTTTTGGGATGACTTCCAAGGGAACGGGCGAACTGGGACTGGCGTGGGGGGGGGGGGGGGGGGGGGGTATTATCCAGATTAAAAGGGGTGCTGGACCACCAGCTGTTGGAAAATCGGTGATGGACGTAGTAAAATAGCAGCCATAAGATTAGTTTAGATAAGTTTAGCGATACAGCAAGGAAACAGGTTCTTCGGCACACCGAGCCCACGTCAACCATTGATCACCTATTCACACTAGTTCTATGTTATTCCACTTTCTCATGCACTCCTTACACACTAGGGGCAATTTACAGAAGTCAATTTGCCTACAAACCGCAAGTCCTTGGAATGTGGGAGGAAACAGGAGCACCCGGAGGAAACCTAAGTGGTCACAGGGAGAACGTACAAACTCTGTACATACAGCGTCAGTGGTCAGGATCGAACCCAGGTCACTGGCGCCGTGAGGCAGCAACTCTATCGCTGCACCACCATGCTGCCCCAAAGAAGGATAGTGCAGATACGTGCATGGCTGGAGCATTCAGCTTCAATTATTGGGGCTTTGGGACCAGTCCACATCAACCTATCGGTAATTGGAATAAATGACTGGTCAGTGTACAAGGTGTGGAGGATATAGACTCCTTGAAGAGCAGTCAAGAGAACATGTTTTTGTAGCCAAAGTAGAGCAAACTCAATGGGGGAGGCCCAGGACAGAAAGGTCAGATTGGGAATGGGAGGGGGAGTTAAAGTGCTGAGCAACTGGGAGATCAGGTAGGTTAAGGCGGACTGAGCAGAGGTGTTCAGCGAAACGATCGTTGAGTCTGCGCTTGGTCTCGCCGATATACAGGACACCTCCGCTCAGTCAGCCTTAACCTACCTGATTCCCCTGTATATTGTGCAACTACCCGATCTATTCCTCTCATGGTTTTGTACAGCTGCTGCCTTACAGCGCCAGAGAACCGGGTTTGATCCTGACTACAGGTGTTGTCTGTATGGATCTAAAACTGGTGCCAAAAAGTGCCGATAATGGTCAATGGATATATTTATGACAGGAGGGCTGTTCATTGTGGTTCTTGAGAGTCCAGAGTATTCAGTTACTTGCTCTCCTTAATATACCTTGATCAAATTAGACTTAAATGTAGACGACGCAATAAAGAAGTTTGGAGCTGATCAAGAATTGGCCATTTGATCGATAGTGAAGAGAATAGCGTTAATCTGAAGGCAGATATGGATGGTCTGTAAGGGCTGGTCAGAAATGTAGCTCTTAATCCAAAGAATTGTGAGGTAGTACATTTAGCAATGTGTGGCTTTTTGTAATTTTGTTGGCACCAGATACGTGACGGCTCTGCGTACTGCCTAGGTGGGGTCTACTGTATCTATATTACTAAAAGTCTGATCTTGACCGCTTTTGGCTCACTGTGGCGTGCTTTCTGAGAGAACGCCGCCACCTGTGGCCGTCATTTTTGGCCAGCTCGCTCAGAGCCCCCCTCCGCCTTCCTGGATCAAAGGATTTTTCCCATCGATGCAAAATCAGAGAGATGTTAATGTTTTTTTTTTAATCGCCATTCTCTCTGCTGCCCCTGCAGGAGGGAAGGGGAGGGATTATAAAACCAGGAAGTAGTGTGCCTCACTCAGTCTCTGCAAGATGGACGAAGCCAGAGGGTTACGTCTCTCTCAGCTCTGAATAGCGCTGAACACATGTCTACTCAACTGTGAGTGCTCTTAATGTGGTTCTATAAATGCTTGCAAAAAGTGTCTATTGGTTCTAAAATGCTTGCAAAAAGTGTCTATTGGTTCTAAAATGCTTGCAAAAAGTGTCTCTATTGGTTCTAAAATGTTTGCAAAAAGAGTCTCTATTGCTTCTAAAATGCTTACAAAAAGTGTCTATTGGTTCTAAAATGTTTGCAAAAAGTGTATTTGGTTCTAAAATGCTTGCAAAAAGTGTCTATTGGTTCTAAAATGCTCGCAGAAAGTGTCTATTGGTTCTAAAATGCTTGCAGAAAGTATCTATCTATATACTTTTAAAACTCCGCCAAAACCACACTCAAAAACTCCCAGATTTTTTCCATTTTGCTAGCGATTTCGCTTTTACATTCGCAAATCCACTCCTCATTACATTTAGACATTTTTATGTACACATTTTAAAATAAAATCCCTCCCCCCCCCCCCCCCCCCCCCCCCCCCACACTCACTCATTTAAAAAACTAAACGGGACTCACGAGCTGCTGACGTCACAATCCCACATGCTGACCAATCCAAGCCGCTTCTCGCTCTCTTGATTTGGCAGCTCGGCTCCCCCCAACTATGCTGGAAACGCCCACCCGCCTGCTCTGACACCCCCCATCTCAAAATGCTCTGCTGATCGGGATTAGAGATAAGGCGACGGGCGGGCGGGGTAAATGCTCTGCCGATCGGGACATGAGATGAGGCGTAAGTTCCTCGGAACTCACAGCTGGCGCAGCTGGCGAAGCCCCGCCTGCCTGCGTGCCCCTCCCATCCCCTGCGCACTCCAGAGAGTCAGAAGCCCACAGCTCCACTCCCACGCCAGCCCGCCCGCCCACTCCAACCCCCCGTTCTCAAAATGCTCTGCCGATCGGGAGTAGAGATAAGGCGACGGGCGGGCGGGGTAAAGGCCCGATCCTGGGGTGGTGAAGAGGGGGAGTGGGAGGATTGAGGGAGAGGGGGGAGTATGGAGGGAGGGAGGGGAATGGGGGAGGTGAGGAGGGAGGCTGTGAGAATAGAGGGAGAGGAGTGGGGGTGATAGGGAGTGGGGTACAGATGGACTCTCCCCACCCCTCTACCCCTCCCTCCCCACTCTTCCCCCTCTCTCCCTACCCCTCTCACCCTCTCTCCCCTACCCCATCTCCTCCTCCCTCCCCTACCCCATCATCTCCCCACCCTCCCTCCCCCCCCCCACCTCTCCCCCTCCCTTCCTCCCCTCCCCCCCTTCGCTCCCCCCTCTCAGCCCCCCTCTCTCTCTCTCCCTCCATCTCTCTCACCCCTCCTCCCCCACCCTCCCCCCTCACTCACCCTCCCTCTCCTCCACCCCCTCTCCTCTGTCACTTATCCATTCTGTCTCTGCCCCTTTTCCTCTTTGTCTCTCCCCCATTCTCTCTCTGCGCTCACTCTCTACCCCCTCTCTCCCCCTCTCTCTCTCTCCCCACCCCTCTTCTCTCTCCCCCCTCTCTCCTCCCCCCTCCCCTCTCTCTCTCCCTCCCTCTCTCTCTTCTCCCTCCCTCGCCTCTTATCTCTCTCTCTTCTCCCCCTCTCTCTCTCTCTCTCTCCCCCCTCGCTCTCTACCTCTCCTCCCTGCTCTCTCCACCTCCCTTCTCTCTCTCTCTCCCCCTCTCTCCCCTCTCTCCCCCCCTCTCTCTCTCTCTCTCTCTCTTCCCCCTTCTCTCCCTACCCCTGCCCTCCCCTCCCCCTCCCCCTCCCCCTCCCCTCCCTCTCCCCCTCACCCCTCTCCCCATTCTCCCCCCCCTTCTCTCCTCCCCCTCTCCACCCTCCCTCTCCTCCATCTGCCTCTCTCTCTTCTCTGCCCTCACTCTCCACCCCCCTCTCCTCTCTGGACACACAAGTTGGGGGTTATGCGTCAGGGCTAGGGCGGTTATGGGTAAAAAGGATCTAATTATTAATATTATTATAATATCAAGGGGGTATTAGTGTGGGGGGTTTAGTGTGTGTGATCCGCAATGCCGCCCGCAACCCTTCCCTCCAATGGGTCTGCACCCCCAAAAAGTGTATCTATTGGTTCTAAAATTGCTTGTAAAAAACTAAAATCCCCTTTCGATTGGTTCCCCCCTAAATGCTTTGTCTATTGGCTCTAAAATGGTTGCAAAAAGTGTCTCTATTGGGTCCAAAATGGTTGTAAAAACTCCACTATTGGTTCTAAAATGCTTGCAAAAAGAGTCTCTATGGGTCTAAAATGGTTTGCAAAATAGTGTCTCTATTGGTTCCAAAATGCTTGCAAAACTTGCAGAAAGAGTGTCTCTATTGTTCCAGTAAGTGTCTCTATTGGTTCTACTAAATGCTTGCCTCCACTATTGGATCTAAAATTCCAAAAAGTGTGTTGTTTATTATTTTTCAGATTTTTGGCCTTTGATTCCATGGTCTGCAAAACCACAACGTTCAAACCCTGCCATTACACTTTTACATTCACTAATGCCATTTTTATGTCCCCCTCTCACACATAACGGCTGCTGTCACCGGGCCTGTGCCAACATTTTCCCAACGCCTCCTCCCCAGGCCCCAACATTTTTCCTTATTTCGCTGGCGCCTCCACTTCCCCTCCACCCCCGGCCCCCACATTTTTCTTATTTCGCCTGGCGATTTTACTTCCCCCACTCCCCCCCCCCCCCCCCCCCGCCTGGCTCTATCACGTTGCCTCAAGCCAAAGATCGCTCTTCCCGATCTTTGCCTTCAGCCTCCCATGGCCTCACCGCAGGCACGTTGAGGGCATACGCACTCTCTCGACCTACGCATCTCTCCACATTCTATAGGCCCATGCCCCCACTCCTCACCCTCACTCCACCCCTCCCTCCCTCCCTCTCCCCCCTCCCCCCACTCCCTCCCCCCCTCCCTCTTTTCCGCCCCTCCTCCTCTCCCCTCCCTCCCTCCCTCTCCCCCCCTCAACCTCACGATCGGGGACCAGACCCAACGGGTCTGCACTTGGTCTAGTTGGTTCTAAAAATGCTTTCAAAAAGTGTCTCTATTGGTTCTAAAATGTTTGCCTGGCCCACAGCCTCACTCAGCATCACGCCCACCCACTCCACCCTCCCCCCTCCCTCCCTCCCTCTCCCACCTCCCTCTCCCCCTCCCCCCTCCCCCTCCCTCCCCTCCCCCCCTCTCCCCCCCTCCCTCTTCCGCCCCTCTCTTCCTCTCCCCCCCACCCTCCCTCTCCCCCTCTCAACCTCACGATCGGGGACCAGACCCAACGGGTCTGCACTTGGTCTAGTTGGTTCTAAAATGCTTGCAAAAAGTGTCTCTATTGGTTCTAAAATGCTTTCAAAAAGTGTCTCTATTGGTTCTAAAATGTTTGCAAAAAGTGTCTCTATTGGTGACTGCTGGCCAGAGTGAATGGCCAGAGTGCCCTTGCCTGGCCAGAGTGACCGAGCTGCCTGGCCAGAGTGACCGAGCTGGCCCTGGCCAGAGTGACCGAGCTGCCTTGACCGACTGAGTGAGCTAGAGTGACCGAGCTGCCTGGCCAGAGTGACTGAGCTGCCAGCCCAAGAATCCATTTGGTCCACAATGTCCATACTAGCCTTCTGGAAACCAGTTCCTTTGACCCACAACACACATACTAGCGCTCCAGAAACACCCCCCCCCCCCCCCACCCCCCACTGGCCAGCAATATTGGAATTGGTGAAGAGGTGGAATATTGCATTGGGGGACCAGCCCTCCTGTGTGAAGCTGAGACCCAATGGGTCCCACTTAGTCTAGTAATAATCTTATGATTTTACCGGGTTGTATGCAAAGCAAAGCATTTCACTGTACCTAGGTACATTTGACAATAAAGTATAAACCAAATTATTGAATCATTGAATAGTGCACGATAAATTGGTGTATATAGAGTTGTTTGGCACCATATAAGTCCAGAGGCTCTTAAAGTTAGCAGGATGGGCAAACAACATGGTTGAAAAGAGGAAAGATTGGCTATGTTTAGAACAAAGGTGGCCGAGGGAAGATTTAATTTAGATTTATAAAATTAAGACTAGCCTGCATGGAATAAATAGGAAGGATCTGTTCTTCTTTACAAAGACCTGTCACCCAGAGGTTAGTAGTCTAGAATCCACAGAGGAACGGGTGACAGAGGTAGAAACCATTATCACCTTGACCCGTAGACACAAGGAATTGCAGATTCTGGTTTACAAAAAAACTCAAAAGACCATTCTTCAAAGGGTCTCGACCTGAAATGTCATCTATCCATGTTCTCCAAAGATGCTGCTTGACACGCTGAGTTACTCCAGCACTTTGAGTCTATTACCTTGATCTGGGTGCGTATTTGAAGAGCCACAATCTGCTGATCCATGGACCCAGTGGAGAATTTGCTGGAGTAGCCCTTCTTCAAATAGCACAGTCAGGATTGTCTGAGAGCCTCCTTTTGATTGAGTTTAGTTTATCGTCACGTGTACCGAGGTACAGTGAAAAGCTTTTTTTGTTGCATGCTAACTAGTCAGCGGAAAGACCGTACATGATTACAATCGAGCCGTCCACAATGTACAGATACCTGATAAAGGGAATAATGTTTAGTGCAAGATAAAGTCCAGTAAAGATAGTCCAAGAGTCTTCAATGATGTAGATGGCAGCTCAGAATGGCTCTCTCGTTGGCGATAGATAGTTCAATTGTTTGATTACAGCTGGGCAGAAACTGTCCCTGAATCTGGTGGTGTGTGTTTTCTCATTTCTGTACCTCTTACCTGATGGGAGAAGGGAGAAGAAGGAGTGACTGAGGTAAGACTCGTCCTTGATTATACTGGTGACCTTGCCGAGGCATCCTAAAGTGTGGATGGAGTTAATGGAATGGAGGTTGGTTTGTGTGGTAGTCTGAGCTATGTTCACAGATTTTTGTAGATTTTTTTGTATTTTTGTAGATTTTTGATGTTTGCGTGGAATTCTGGCAGACCAGAGACGTTCATGGATTTACTTCATTACATTGGAAACCTACTTTCCTTGACATGTAAATGTATGCAGTGCTCGCCTCAACTCAGCTCCCAATCCTCATCTCATCTTTATAGCCATCCTTGGTCTCGGCCTCGAGTGGCGACTGACAGACACTGAAATTATTACCTATAAATAATGTCCCAATCTCCACATTACAAATGACCGACTTGACCATGAACTTGCGGCTGAGAAATTAGTTATTCTTTGTAAAATGACTGCTCGTAAATTAAGTTTAAAACAATTTTTGAAGCATTCAACCCATATGAATGAAGGTCCTGACATACCGATTCAACAAATTATATTGATTTTGATGGCTAGGTGCAGAGCTGCCATGGGAGGCTATCAAAGAGAATTGAGATCAAATTTGGGAGCAATACCTTGTTTGAGACAGATTAAGAGATAGAGGAATCCTACAAATAGAAATGTATTCATCCATTTTCAACTACTTTGTTCAAAAAACATTGCTTGAGATGAAGCGCTGAAACATGCCATTCGGCCTGACCTGCCCATGCCGACTATTGTATGATCATATGATGGGAGCTCTCCCATGCCGTTCACCAACTGTGTGGAACATTTTGTTAGGACTCCAGGACATTCTTCACAAGGGCTGCCTGTACAAAACGCATGGCAGGAGGTAGCAGCTGGGCTCTGCGCTCTCCTGGGGAAAAATTGAATGCAAGCACATTGCTTTTCCTTTCACTCTATAATGGGATGGAGATGAGACCACATGCCACACTTAGGCACACACTAATTATCAGTTTGAAAGTGCGAAGTATAATGAGAGCTCAGAAATCAGCAGAACTGGCAAATCTTTGCTTAATTCACTATAATGAGCAAAAGTATCAAGTACCATAATAAAATTAGGGATAGTCTTACTTTTGTCTAGAAAAAAGTATTTAGCTAATCTTTCACTGAAAGAACCGAAATAACCTTTCTTATAGAGATGTATGAAATCATGAGTGGAATAGATTGGGTAAATGCATAATCTTTTGTCCTGAGTGGGAACATCGAGAACCAGTGGACCGGTAGGTTGAAGGTGAGGGGGGAAAGATTTAATAGGAACCCGAGGGGTACCATTTTAACACAAAGGGTGGTGGGTGTACGAAATGAGCTGCCAGAGGGGGTAGTTGGGGCAGGTATTATTGCAATGCTTTAGAAACATTCAGACAGGTACATCAATAGGATACATGGGGCAAATGTAAGCAGGTGGGACTAGTGTAGATGGGGGATGTTGGTCAGCGTGGGCAAGTTGGGCCGGAGGGCCTGTTTCCATGCTGTATGACTCTATGACTCCATAACCATTCATCACAACTGCATCACATTCATTGTTACAATAACACGCTTTAGCCTGTTAATGCAAAAATGAAAAAGTCTGACAGATATTTCTTGAGAAAACCAGGGTGGTTTAACGTCAAAACCCTGTAGTTGAGTTATATTCCTCCATTGGGATTTCTGCAAGGGAATGTGCTTTTCTTTGTGAACGACCCATAAGAGGCTAAGCAGGAGATAGGTGCATTGCTTCGTAAGAATGCAAGATATGAAACAAAGCCATTTGGTTCATCAATCAGATTGTCACTGAGGTCGTGCGCGGGACGTGGTTATGCTGTGCTCAGTTCCCTCCCGTCTTGGCACCAAGTCTCTATGCTCCACTTCAGCTGAATGAGAAAAACATTGATTTATTCTCTGCGTGGTTCCACTGAGTCTGCAAGCACTGCATTAGTCGACTGTCTGTTCCTGACGTTAAACACGCAGAATGGCCACCGGCAGAATGTTCAGCTTGAGACTTCAGTTTGTGACCCTGTCTTTTCTTCAATAATCATTTTAGATCATCCTCACTCCTCTCGCTAACATTCTGCATTAAATTTCCACATAATACTAACACACACACACACACACACACACACACACACACACACACACACACACACACACACACACACACACAATCAGTTTCAAAGTGCAATGTATAGCGAGAGCCTAGAAATCAACAGTACTGGTAAATTGTTTGTTTCAATTCACTATAATGAGCAAAAGTATCAAGTAGCATAATCAAATCATGGCATGGTGGCAGCATGAGGTGCTCGGTGGTGCGGTAGTAGGGTTGCTGCTTTACTTACTGCCACAGACCCGGGTTTGATCCTAACTACGGGTGCTCTGTGTACACAGTTTGTAGGACCCCCCCCCGTGCCCTGCGTGGGTTTTCTCCGGGTGCTCTGGTTTCCTTCCACTCTCCAAAGACGTACAGGATTGTAGGTTAATTGGCTTTGGCAAAATAATAAATTGCCCCTAGTGTGCAGGATAGTGCTAGTGCATGGGGATCGTTAGTCGGCGTGGGCTCGGTGGGCTGAAGGGCCTGTTTCCGCTCTGTATCTCTTAAATAAACTAAACTAAAATTAGGAAAATTCTTACTTATGCCAGGAAAAACTGTTCAGTGAATCCTCTACTGTATGAACAGAAAGTTGTAGAGGTGTACAAAATCATGAGAAGAATAGGTTGGGTAAATGCACAGAGTGGGGGAATCAAGAACCAGAGGACATAGGTTTAAGGTGAAGGGGGAAAGATTTAATAGGAATCTGAGGGGCAACTCCTCACTGGTTGCTCTTTAGTTTACATCAAAGCTATGCCCATGAAAGCATACTAGCACCTCTACTTCGTTAAAAGGCTTAGAAAGTTATTTTGCCCAGAGTAGGGGAATCAAGGTCCATGTAACTCTCTTAATCGCCTCCTGTGAAGATCCACTCTTTGTGTAGCTGGCAGGATGCAAGCAACTATACAGCAAACAAAGCCACGGTCAAAGTTACTCAGGGTCAAGTAAATATCAGGATATGACTACAACATTGTGCAGTGTGCAGGTTCATTAGTTAATAGGAATAGACAGCACAGGCAGCCAGATTTTCCTTGAGGAATTAATGGTTCAAAGCCTAAATTTCAATGTAATTTATGATTTCTAAACCCGGCTGTGAGTTGCATTTAAAGCTTTTATGATAAACGTAATAAGCTTCTGAACAAAAAAAAAAAAATATTTTGCGAAAGGAGGAACACAGCTGCTGGTTTGTACCAAAGATCGACACAACGTGCTGCAGTAATTCAGCAGATCAGGCAGCATTTCCGGAGAAAAGGATTACAGGGCTGCCAACTCTCATGCATTGAGCGTGAGACTAACGCATTTGAGGAAATTCTCACACTCTCATGTTGATGACAGAAGTTCTCACGCTCAAAAACATTTTTTTTAAATGTATGAATAAATAAATAAAGTCACACTCCTCCACACTCACCAATGAGAATAGTTTTCTGTCAGTGGGTTCCCCGTAAAGAACGAGCAAATGGCTTAAGCCCATCGCACACTATTTAAAATGGCAATGTAGACAAAAGTGCTGGAGAAACTCAGCGGGTGAGGCAGCATCTATGTCTGAGTTTGACCTTTCCTCAGACTCAAGCATTTCTCCAGCATTTTTGTCCACCGCTCTATAGATGCTGCCTCACTCGCATTCACATTCCCTTGCAGATGGTGTGATAGGTGAGGCACGGCGATGGTCCCAGCACCGACCCCCACCCCCCCGAGGCACCGCTCACACCTCCCACCCTCACCTCCACCGGCTCCGTCCACACCGCATGGAGCTTTAACACTAGCCCGGAGCCAGGATTGGACCGGGTGAGTGGGGGCGCCTCCGGAGCCGCGGGGATGAATCTTGAGCTATAGCTCCGCTCCGATGCCCGACCCCCGGGTCACTGTCCCTCACCTCCCCCGGACCCCCAGGTCACTGACCCTCACCTCCCCCGCACCCCAGCTGGACACAGGGCACCTGGGCCGGCCCGCAGTCCCGGGAGGGGGGGAGAGAGGGAAATGCTCCCCAGACATCACCAAGTCTCCGCTCACTCTGGGTGTCGTCGCCGCTTCACTGACACATGCTCTCATAAATAAAACTAACACACACCCTTACACAATCACTGGCACACACAAGGTTTAAAGGGATTTGGGCCAAATGCGAATACATGGGACTAGTTTAGAGGGGGCGTCTTGATCTGCATGAACAAGTTGGGATGAAGGGCCTGTTTGCATGCTGTAAGACTATGACACACTGTAGAAAGGGTGCAATTGCTCTGGAGAGGATCCAGAGGTGATTTATGAACATATTGGCAGGGCTGGAATTTTTGTTTCACTTTGAAGAAAGATTTGATAACTGGAATTGTATTCTCTGCAGCAACGGAGGTGAAGAAGAGACTTAGTTGCGGTGAATAATATTATGAGAATAGGACCAGTTTCGCTTAATAAAGAGTATAAGAAGGAACTGCAGATGGTGGTTTAAACTGAAGATAGATACTAAAAGCTGGAATAACTCAGCAGGACAGGCAGCATTTCTGGAGAGAAAGAATAGGTGATGTTTCGGGTCGAGACCTTCAGACTGAAGAGGTTGAAAACCAGCAATAAAACACAATGACTGGAGAGGTGTGTTATCCAACTAAAGGCAGTAATCAGAATCATGTGTTCATCTTTATTGACGTGTCACCATAATAAATATTACAGAAAAACATATTAATGGGGTGGCACGGTGGCGCATCGGTAGAGTTGCTGCCTTGCAGCACCACAGACCCAGATTTGATCCTGACTATGGGTGCTGTCTGTACAGTATTTGTACATTCTCCTTATGACCACATGGTTTTCTGTGGAAATTCCGGATTCTCCCACATCTGAAAGAAGTGCAGGTTTGTTGGTTAATTGGCTTCTGTAAACTCTCAATTTCTCACTCTCACCTCTCACCCAATGTTGGCAGCCCTGGGAATAGGTTGGAACTCTTCTTCAGACTGAAAGTAGAGGCGGGGGTGGTGACAAACTGGAGGTAGGGTGCCCAAATCTGCTCACAATACTCCAAATATGGTCTGATAAGTTCCTTATAAAGCCTCGGCATTACATCCCCATCTTCTCACAGAGCTTGACAGATCGTCCCTTTATATATATGTATCCGCTGCTATTTTAAATTCACTGTTGAATCCATAAACATCACTCAATCAGGCAGCCTTCCCAGATCATAACTTTTCACTTCATGAATATTTGGTTGCTGGCTCACACAGATCCATAGATAGACACAAAGTGCAGGAGTAACTCAGCGGGTCAGGCAGCATCTCTGGAGAAAAAGGAGAGGTGATGTTTCGAGTCAGGACCTTTCTTCAGACTGAAAGTAGGGGGGAGGGAACTGGAGGCCTCTGGCAAAAGGCCAGAACAAAGCGGGACTGGCAACAGATGACCAATGAAGGGTGGATCCCATGATAGCCCATTGTTGGCTGGGGGAGGTGTGATAATGAAGGGAACAGGGATGCGAACAGTGAAACCTGTAGGGCTACTACTAGCTTGGGGGAGAGCAATCTAAATATTATTGTGATTTCTCTTGGAGTCAAACAAATGCAAGCAGCGGGCTTCACATACACACCAGGGAAACACCAGCAAAGCATTTGCAGACTGGTCTATGGGAAACATCAAGGAGATCCCTCCTAAAGCCTTCTGGAGTGGGCTGATCAGTTAACAGCTCACGAAGTTCATAGCTCACAGAACGTGGCAGCACAAGGCTAACAAGGTGTATGTTATGCTTGCCGTCATTGCTAGGGGTACATTGAATAAGAGTCAGGAAGTCTTGATACAGCTCTATAAGAGTTTGATTAGACCGCATTTGAAGCATTGCACGGAGTTCTGGTCACCCCATTTCTGGAAAGATGTGGAGGCTTTTGAGAGGGTGCAGAGGAGGTTTACCGGAATGCTGCCCAAATGAGAGAGTTTCGGCTAGAGGTTGGTCAGACTTGGATTGTTTCCTCTGGAATGTCAGCGGTCAAGGGGAAACTCAATAGAATTATATAAAACTTTGAGAGGCATAGATAGGAGAGACAGTCAGAACCTTTCTCCCAGGGTTGAAAGTCCAACATTCGAGGGCATAGCTATAAGGTGAGAAGGGGGAAAGTGTAATGAATATGCGCGGGCAAGTTTATTTTTACACAGGGAGTGGTGGGGGCCTGGAACACATTGCCGGTGGTGGAGACAGATATGATACTGGCATCTAAGGCTTTTGGATAGGCACATTGACGTCCAGGGATTAGAGTGATATGGATCAGTTTAACCTGGCATCATGTTCGGCACAACTATTCTGCTGTCCTGTGCGGTAATGTTTTATGTACTATGTACAAGGCAAGTTAGACCCAGAGGCAGAGAGTCTTTACGTTAGGGGACAAATGTGGACAAAGGAAGGCCAGTATGTTGGCTGAGGAAAGGCTTCCGGCTGTCCCAATGTGCTGAGTGAGGAGAAGCATTCATTGGCCACAAGAACAACAACTGCAGCGAGACACAACTTCCACGGAGAAGACAATAAGTTTATCAAAAGCTGAGTGCATGTTGACTGCTTGGAAAGGAGTGATTTAGCCAAGACCACCCCTGCTTTACTCATCAACACCAGAGGCAGGGATGAAGCCTCTGGACACTTGTTGCATGCTGATTAGATGCCCACCCAAGTTCAGAAGCGACGACTGTTGGAAGGGTAGCAAAGTAGAATAACTGGGATCAGATCACAATGAATTTTGGTCCAATGTCCACAAAAATATAAATGACCCTGTTGGGTAGGAGACATCGGAACAGCTGGAAGCTATTGATACGTAGTTGACAGCAACTCTCGATGGTGCATTCAGTAGTATTATATTTCTGACCACAGACAAATGCAATTCTCATGCTCCCTTACAATGTGCTACTTAATATTTTTAGTTTCGTTCAGTTTAAAGATACAGCACAGAAACAAGCCCTTTGGCTCACAAAGTCCACACCAACCAGTGATCATCCCGTAGACCAGCAAAAATCCTACACACTAGGGACAATTTACTACTTTTACCGAAGCAAATTAACCTACAAACATGTAGCAGATGCTGGTTTAAACTGAAGATAGACACAAAAAGCTGGAGAAACTCAGCAGGACAGGCAGCATCACTGGAGAGAAGGAATGGGTGACATTTGGGGTCGAGACCCTTCTTCAGACTGGTTAGGGATAAGGGAAACGAGAGATATGGATGATGATGTAGAGAGATAAAGGGCAATGAATGAAAGATGTGCAAAAAAGTAACGATGATAAAGGGAAAAGGCCAGTGCTAACTGTTTGTTGGGTGAAAACAAGAAGCTAGTGCAAATTGGGTGGGGAAGGAATAGAGAGAGAGGGAATGCCGGGGCTACCTGAAGTGAGGGAAATCAAAATTCACACAATAGGACTGAAAGCCGTCCAAGCGAAATATGAGATGCTGTTCCTCCAACTCGTGTTTAGCCTCATTCTGACAATGGAGGAGACCGAGGACAGAAAGGTCAGTGTGGGAGAATTAAAGTATTTAGCAACTGGGAGATTAGGTAGGTGCAGGCGGACTGAGCGAAGGTGTTCAGCGAAACGATTGCTCAGTCTATGTTAGGTCTTGCCGATGTATAAGAGTCCACATCTTGAACAACAGATACAATAGATGAGGTTGGGGCAGGTGCAAATGAACCTCTGCCTAACCTGAAAGGCCTGTCGGGGTGCCTGGACAGAGTGGAGGGAGGAGGTGTAGGGACAGCTGTTGCATCTTCTACGGTTGCAGGAGAAGGTACCTGGGGACGGGGTGGTTTGGGTGGGAAAGGATGAGATAACCAGAGAGTTGCACATCTTTGGAGTGTGGGAGGAAACCAGAGCCTCCCACACTCGGAGAAACCCATGTGGTCACAGAGAGAACGTTCAAACTCTGTACAGACAGCACCCATAGTCAGGATCCAACCCCGGTCTCTGGCGCTGTAAGGCAGTAACTCTACTACTGCACCACTATGCCACCCCAATATGAACGACATGATTTGAAGGCAGACTAATTCAGCTTTATAGCACTTGGGAAGATCAAGATAAATGAAAAAAAAGGCAGGCAGGATAAGAAGGTTAAGACCCTACCATTTGGATTCACTCAAATTATTAGGGAATAATTATTAGTGGAAATTCTTAGAGGATAGTTTTACACACAATCACCCGTGAAGAGAAGTCTGTGCACGATATTATTGTGCAACTGTATTATAAATAGGGAAGACACAAAGTGCTGGAGTAACTCAGCAGCTCAGGCAGTATCCCTGGAGAATATGGATAGGTGATGTTTCAGGTCAGGTCTCTTTTTCAGACTTCTTAATCTGCAGAAGGGTCCCGACCCGAGACATCACCTATCCATGTTCTCCAGGGATGCTGTTTGCCCTGCTGAGTTACTCCAGCACTTTGTGTCGCTATTATAAGTGGTCTTGTGCATAAGTGAACCACAGTTTTACTGTCAATTGGGATGTGAAAACTTTATGTATTAGAAATTCTTAATCTGGAAGTAAGTCATGAGATTCTATTTCTGAACTTTATTCATCCGTCCAACTTTGAATCTTGGAGGCTTCAATCATCCCAGTGGGATCTCCAAGCATTTACAGCGCCTTTTGATTTTTTTGCAATGAATGCATTCCCCTGGTTACCATCAAACCTGATATGTGAATAATTACTTCACAATGTATCTGATGGAGCTGGAGGTTTCTCAGAAGGCACGCACTATATACATTAATGCTGTAGAAAGCTGACACAGCATAGAAATAGACAGAGAACAAACTGATCTCTGAAGGCAGGAACTCAGACTGAAGAGATCACAGCAACGAAGGAGGGATCCAGTGGGGGCTGGGGGAGGCTGTTGCTACGTGCGGCGGCAGGCAGTAGATAGGACTGTTTGGTGAACTTTTGTTACTTTGTCAGCACCAAAACGTGGCGACACTTGTGTACTACCCAGGTGAGGTCTGCCACACGATTTTACTGGGTTGTATGTAAAACAAAGCATTTCACTGTAGCTAGATACATGTGACAATAAAGTGTCATTGAATCATTGAGAATTAATACAAAGCATGTTTCCAAAGGTGTGTACAAGTGGAGAGTAGAGTCTTCATAAATTAGAGACATGTAACAGAAACAAAAAAAGTACAGACAAATGTACAGACAAGAGACATGGTACCAAAACATGTGAGTTTCTTGGCCCAGTAATTCTTGGGGAACTATCCCCTTTCCAATTCTCGCTCCTGTACGTTCCCCCTGTGACTGCGTGGGTTTTCTCCGGGTGCTCCGGTATCCTCCCACACTCTAAGACGTACACGTTTGTAGGCTTGTTGTCTTTGGTAAAATTGTAAATTGTCTCTGGGAAGGTGCTAGTCGGCGCAGACTCTGTGGGCTGAAGGGTCTGTTTCTGAGTTGTATCTCTAAAGTCTAAATATATCAGGGTATATTACATCTATATGTATATCTATCACAATTGAAATATAACTTGATGTACATTTGCAGGCTATTAAATGCTGGATTAATTTTTAACAAGACAGGTTGTTTTGAAGAATATTTTTCACTGTCCTATTTTGCTTTTGATTATTTTTAGATGCAAACATCTATAGAAACTTTATTGCTGCAACCTTTTCCGCTGATAAGTTGGATAAGTTCTGCGAGCAGCTTCCTTTCTCACAAATTACCTGCTCATTCAAAGTCACTCAACTCATTATTTTCATGATAAGGATCTAGATCGGCTGAAAGCTAACAAGTGGGGAAATCTCTTTATATTGCCTGCTTCAACTGATTCACTCACTCACCCGAAACCTGCATCATCAGTTTCAGACACTGATGTTAAACCTTGGATTCAGTGCCTGCTCAAGGACACCAGTAAAAATCCCCTGCCACTGGAGACTACAGCAGAGCACGGAGTGACGGAGGACACCGACACATCGCCTGGCCAGGCCGACCCCAGCAACTCCGACCCAGTGCCGTCGGCAGGACAACGGGTCTTTAAGGTCAATTTAAGACACTACTTGAAGAACATTCGAACTTGAAGGGTAAAACTTGAAGATTTAGAGGGATATGGGCCAAACGTGGTGCAGGTGAGACATGTCGGTCGGTGTTGGCAAATTGGGCTAAACTGCCTATTCCCGTGGTGTATGATTCTAAGATTCTTTAATACAAGAGTGTGCTAGAAATGTGTTGACTTGTGTACAGCCTTAATGTAATCTATTATTCTTATGCTCCTGCATTCAGGTCTGATTATGCTTACGCATAATAATATTTTTACTGAACTGTATGCAAACAATGAATTGTGCATGTGACAATAATGTAACATTGACGCAGTGAACAAGAGATTGCAGATGCAGCAATCCTGAGAAAAGACCAAGTGCTGGAGGAAATCAGCGGGCCAGGCAGCATTTGTGGAGGGAATGAACAGATGACAGTTTGTGTTAGAACCTTTCTTCAGACTGAGTCACGATTGGCAGTTCCCTCGCCAACATGCTTCCCTCAGCTAACAACACCGAAAAATATTTACTTGAGATGTTTTACTCTTTGTGCTACTTTTCTGCATGCAGTCCTGTTGGCCTTTGCTTATACAATTATAGTAATGCACTTGAACGGTAGTTTATTGGTTGTAAAACACTTTAAGAAGTGCTGGCAATCCAAAATAGTGCTATTTGTTCTTCTGAATTAATTCTTTAAAGATTGTTTCCAGGATGAGTTTGTCTCTGGAAACATTGCCATTTATTGCCTTTCCTGTCCTGGATTGCCCAAGAACTGCAGAAGCAATTAATTAGTTTAGTTTAGTTTATTGGCATGTGTACCAAGGTACAATGAAAGGCTTTTGCTGTGTGCTAACTAGTCAGTGGAAAGACCACGTATGAATTACAATTGAGCCATCCACAGTGATAAAGGGAATAACGTTTAGTGCAAGCTAAAGTCCAGTAAAGTTTGAATAAAGATGACCCAAGAGTCTTCAATAAGGTTGGTCAGGACCACTCTCAAGTTGTTGATAGGATGGTTCAGTTGCCTGATAACAGCTGGGAAGGAACAGTTCCTGAATCTGGAGGTATGCGTGTTCATATATCTGTACCTCTTGCCTGATGTGAGCAGAGAGAAGAGGGAGTGACTGGTCCTTGATTATGCTGGTGGCCTTGCTGAGGCAGCATGAAGTGCAAATAGAGTCAATGGAAGGCTGATTTGTGTGACGATCTGGGCTGAACAATGCTGGAGGGCTGCAGTTACATAGAGGGCAGACTAGAGGAGATTTTGGCCACTGAAGGATGTTAGTGAACCAATTAGTTTTTCCAACCTTCCAGGAGTGTCGCAGTTACTGTTAGAGACACTAACGTTTATATAACAAACCATATAGCCATATAACAATTACAGCACTGAAACAGGCCATCTCGGCCCTTCTAGTCCGTGCCGAACAATTACTCTCACCTCGTCCCATCTACCTGCACTCAGACCATAACCCTCCATTCCTTTCCCGTCTATATACCTATACAATTTATTTTTAAATGATAAAATTGAACCTGCCTCCACCACTTCCACTGGAAGCTCATTCCACACAGCGACCACTCTCTGAGTAAAGAAGTTCCCCCTCATGTTACCCCTAAACTTTTGTCCCTTAATTCTCAAATCATGTCCTTTTGAATCTTCCCTATTCTCAATGGAAAAAGCTTATCCACGTCAACTCTGTCTATCCCTCTCATAATTTTAAAGACCTCTATCAAGTCCCCCAACCTTCTGCGCTCCAAAGAATAAAGACCTATCTTGTTCAACGTTTCTCTGTAACTTAGGTGCTGAAACCCAGGCAACATCCCAGTAAATCTCCTCTGTACTCTCTCTATTTTGTTGACATCTTTCCTATAATTTAGCGACCAAAATTGTACATCATACTCCAGAATTGGCCTCAACAATGCCTTGTACAATTTTAACATTACATCCCAACTTCTATACTCAATGCTCTGATTTCTAAAGGCCAGCACACCTAAAGCTTTCTTTACCACCCTATTTACACAAGGTTCCACCTTCAGGGAACTATGCACAGTAATTCCTAGATCCCTCTGTTCTACAGCATTCCTCAATTCCCTACCATTTACCATATACGTCCTATTTTGATTTGTCCTGCCAAGAGATGTAGCACCTCACACTTATCAGCATTAAACTCCATCTGCCATCTTTCAGCCCACTCTTCCAAATGGCCTAAATCTCTCTGTAGACTTTGAAAATCTACTGCATTATCCACAACACCACCTATCTTTGTATCATCTGCATACTTACTAATCCAATTTTCCACACCATCATCCAGATCATTGATGTATATGACAAACAACAGTGAACCCAACACAGATCCCTGAGGCACCCCACAGGTCACCGGCCTCCAACCTGACAAACAGTTATCCACCATTACTCTCTGGTATCTCCCATTTAGCCACTATTGAATCAATCTTGCTACTCCACTATTAATACCCAACAATTGAACCTTCTTAACCAACCTTCCATGTGGAACCTTGTCAAATGCCTTACTGAAGTCCATATAGACAACATCCACCACTTTACCATCATCAATTTCCCTATTAACCTCTTCAGAAAATTCAAGAAGATTAGTCAAACATGACCTTTCAGGCACAAATCCATGTTTAATGTTCCTAATCAGACCCTGTTTATCCAAATGATTATATATATTATCTCTAAGTATCCTTTCCATTAATTTGCCCACCACTGACGTCAAACTAACAGGTCTATAATTGCTAGGTTTACTCTTAGAACCCTTTTTAAACAATGGAACAACATGCGCAGTACGCCAATCCCGTTTCTAATGACATTTGAAATATTTCTGTCATAGCCCCTGCTATTTCTACACTAACTTCCCTCAATGTCGGAGGGAATAGCCTGTCAGGACCTGGAGACTTACCCACTTTTATATTTTTCAAAAGTGTCAGTACTTCCTCTTCTTTGATCCTCATAGTTTCCATAGCTACTCTACTTGTTTCTCTTACCTCACATAATTCAATATACTTCTCCTTGGTGAATACCGAAGAAAATACATTGTTCAATATCTCCCCCACCTCTTTTGGTTCTGCAGATAGCTGTCCACTCTGACCCTCTAATGGTCCAATTTTATCCCTCGTTATCCTTTTGCTATTAATATAGCTGTAGAAACCCTTTGGATTTACTTTCACCGTACTTGCCAAAGCGACCTCATATCTTATTTTAGCTTTTCTAATTTATTTCTTAAGATTTTAAGTTTGTTAAATTTCAGATGATTTAAACTGTGTGAACTTAAATCTCCCAGCAGCCATTGTGGGACTTGATCTTGTGACTGGAATAACACTCCAGAACTCTCACTGTGTGTCTGGTAACTGGACACAGCTGTAAATCTATGTTTCCAATACCTACCCAGCACATGGGAACAAAAAGTTGTCAGGAAGAAGCTGACAACTTCTTGCACCTGATGGTCATGGTTTTCAGAGTCCTGTACCTTCTTGTCGATGGTCGGGTGTGAATTGAGAGCAGGGCCAGGTGGGTGTGGGTCCCTAATGATACTGGCTGCCTTTTTTAAGGCAGCGCCTCCTCTGGATCCCTTTGATGGTGGGGAGGTCAGTGTTTACCGCTCGTATGACATCTTTAGAGAAAATTGAGAGCCACTTGAGCTGCCTACACTATCCTACACATACTAGTGGCAATTTCACATCTTATCCAAACCAATTAGCTTACCACTTTGGAGTGTGGGAGAAAACTGGAGCACCCGGAGAAAACCCTCATAGTCACAGGGAGAATGTTCAAACTCTGTACAGACAGTACCCTTGATCAGGATTGAACCCTGGTCTCTGGCACTGTAAGGTAGCAATTCTACTGTTGTGCCACTGCGCTGCCCTCACCTTTGGATCTATTTTCCCAGTCAATATTAAACAATTTCATCCACATACCAGTGTAATAGTCTTTGGTTAAGGTTAGGACAATAGCTTCAGACACGTCAATCCCCCTGCTATGGAAACCCTCCTATAAATACACTAAGCTCCAATTTCTGCAAAACTATTGCTCACTACAAGTGAAAACAATAATTATATTTGATCAATAGTACAGCAATTTTAGAAAGAAAAGGCTGAAGTGCCAATATCAGGTCAATACAAGATTATCACAGCATACCCCTGCCACTCACTGAAGATTAATGGAATAGAAAGTGGGTGATTAAAAAGAAAACGTAAACGGCTCGTTTATAATGTTCTTCAAAGTAATCATTGGTTTCACAAATTATAGAAAGTGCAGTTTAGAGAGCAGATTTATTATTTTACACTGAAGATAGACACAAATTGCTGGAGTAACTCAGCAGATCAGGCAGCATCTCTGGAGAAACGGGATAGGTGAGTGTTTGGGCTGAGACCCTTCTGCAGACTGAGAGTCAGGGGCGAGGGAAAACCAGAGTAATGAAAAGGTACAGAACAGATCAGAGGCGGCACTAGGGTGGGAGATTGCAACCTTCACGTGGTCCGCCCTGTTTCGACGAATGCAATCAACCTGGCATGCACAATCAAATAAGATCAAATATTTCAAGTTGTCCTACAATTTTAGGCTATGCACGCCATACGCAAGAAGAAGAGCCGGCACTGATGGCCAAAGAGCCCACAACAGTCCATTGTTGGCTCTGGAGGAGGTGAGAGCGAGTGGATAGGAACAATAAAACTCGCAGGACGACTATGGTGGGGGAGGGGCAGAGAGAGAGGGAAAGCCAGGGTTACTTGAAATTAGGGAAATAAATATTCACACCATATTTTTGGTTGTAAGCAAAATATGAGGTGCAGCTCCACCAATTTGTTTTACACTGTATTTAATACTGTACTATTTTAATTTTAGTTCAACAACGGTAGTTGAAATTCAATTTTTTGAATAAAAATTTAGAAAAAGGCTTGCCTGGGAATTCCAGTGGTCAACACTGTATGCCTGAGACATTCCTTGAATTCTATATGGAGGGTCCAAAACATTTAAAGTGAATAGAACACTTAACCACTGCAAATTGGAGGAGTAGCACCTCATATTTCACTTGGGTAGTTTACACCCCAGCGGTATGAACATTGACTTCTCTAACTTCAGATAATCCTTGCTTTCTCCCTCCTACCCCTCCCCCTTCCCAGCTCTCCCACAGCCTACTGTCTCCACCTCTTCCTTACTTTTTCCCGCCCCCTCCCCCCAACATCAGTCTGAAGAAAGGTCTCGACCTGAAACATCGCCTATTGCTTCTCTCCATAGATGCTGCCTCACCCACTGAGTTCCTCCGGCATTTTTGTCTACCTTTGATTTTTCCAGCATCTGCAGTACTTTCTTAAATTTAACAGGCTGCTAATTTAGTAGATAATCTCAATGCTACAGGTTAATCCACAATTATTTCAAGTCTTGTAAGGATGTACAGCATGGCTATTTTTTAACATATGGTAAATGTACCTTCAATTGAGCATTGTCTGTTCCTGGAAACTCTCTCTGATCCAGTTTCTTCCAGCGATGCATGAATTTAGTAACAACAGGTCTGCTGTAATCCACGATTTGGAATCCGGTCACGTTAGCTCCACCGTGCATAAATCTATCCAGTGGTATATCCTTGAATCCCTACAGACACAATAGGAATTATATGCAATTATATTCTTTATTCATTTGTCCACATTAGGTCCATCCACACACTCAATGAAATACTCTATATTTCCCTGGTTTTAATGGATAAAATGGCCGGAGTCTTCGTATCCCTTGCTGCAGTTTGGAAGAGAATCACAAGCAACAATGCTTCCTGCCCTGCCATGGGGCTCCACACCGGGTCCAGGGGCAAAGCCTATTCATGGATACAGTTCTCATCTGGCCCCTCAGCTTGATGCCAGCCAGTGGCGGCACAGTGGCACAGCGGTGAAGCTGCTGCCTTACAGCGCCAGAGACTGGGGTTCGATCCTGACCTCGGATACTGTCTGAATGGAGTTTGTACATTCTCGCTGTGATCGTGTGCGATTTCACCAGGTGCTCCGGTTTCCTCCCACAAAGCTTAAATGGCTTCTGTAAATTGTCCATAATGTGTAGGACAGAACTAATGTCTGGAAAACGCTGGTTGGCACGGTGGGCATTGATCGCCCTTCTCTCAATGCCACTTGACAGCAGTGTCTTACTGAGGCATTTCAGAGGGCAATTAAAAGATAAAGCCAATGCTTTATCTGTGGAGTCACGGGTAGGTCAGGCAGCGGAAGGACAGTGTGTTGTCTTCCCTCGAGGGTATCAGATTTTTTTTTAAAATGTCGATGCATTTATTTTGCGGGAACCGTGACAGAAAAGGGATTTAAAAAAAAATCATAATTGGTTCATTTCATTGAATTTAAATTCTCCAGTTGCTTTGGTGTTATTTGAACTAAAAACCTTTGGTTAACACGTCAGCCCATGATTTTGGTGCAATCACCTTATCCCTATTATCTTTGTAACTTTCCCAACATAACATTGGTTATTTTGTCTAAACTGTTTCATGTAGCAGTAGTCAATTATTTCAGGGAACGTTGCATTTGAAACACTCATTGACCATCAGCACCCTGTATTTTTTCTATTAAGTATATCTCTACTTTTCTCACTCGGTTTCCCACATACCTACTGTATTTGCAGTGAAAGACAGGGCATTTCTGTTCCTCGATATGATCTTTAGACTTTTAGAGACACCGCGTGGAAACAGGCGCTTTAGCCCACTGAGTCCGCGCCAATCAACAATCACCCCATACACTAGTTCTATCTTACACACTAGGGACAATTTAAGGAAGCCAATTAACCTACACACCTGTACGTCTTTGGAGTGTGGGAAGAAACCGGAGCACCCGGAGAAAACCCACATAGTCTTAGGGAGAACGTATGAACTCCGTACTGACAGCACCCGTAGTCAGGATTGAACCCGAGTCTCTGCCGCTGTAAGGCTACAACTCTAACGCTACGCCACCCTTCTCCGATCTCCGAGTCCACCTTTCCTCTTCTTTTCCCCTCCCCACTGCTCTGTCCCACCTATTTCCCTCCAACACTACATTTTACTCTCCTCTCTCCTTATTTGACACCATTTTGTCTCCTTTTCACCTCTTGCCTTTGTCGTTATTCAATCCATCTGCCGCGCCCCATCACTGTATCAAACTATCCCCCGCAAGGCTTTGCCCCACACCTTATTTTAAGCTTTCTCCCCTCTCCATCAGTCTGCAGGCAGTTGAGCAAAGACATAATCTGTCCATTCCCTCCACAGATGCTGCCTGCCAAGTCTAAACCGCGGAGTAAATTCCGCAGCATTGCCCCGTCAGCCACTCCAGTAATGAATGGACTGCCATTTGCTCTTCGTATCACATAGGCAAGGAAACGTTAATCCGAAAAATTATCCAAGCTGAATTTTTAAGGAGCTGGATGATATGGCTACTGAACAGGAAGGTAACAATCCAGTGCTTACCAAGTTAGCCAGGACATAATGGTAGCCTCTGACGTGTTTACCGACACTTACAATCTGAACAGAAAGAGAAAGAAATATTCATCAGCATTATTCTTTGGTATGGACAATGCAAATACAACTTTAATAACTATTAAAACAAATCACTTAGGCAAAAGGAACTGCAGATGAAGGGATCTAGAGCAAAACACAGTGCTGGAGGAGCTCGGTGGTCAGGCAGCATCTGTGGAGGGAACGGACAGAAGACATTAATGTCTGGACTCTCACTCTGTGCATTTGGTGGCTACCGACTATTTTACTTCTGTGGGTGGGGTAGAGTGAACGATGTGAGCAGAAATCCTGTTAGATTCCTGTTAAGAATAAGGAGTAAGCCATTTAGAACGGACACGAGGAAACACTTTTTTTCACAGAGAGTGGTGAGTCTGTGGAATTCTCTGCCTCGGAGGGCGGTGGAGGCGGGTTCTCTGGATGCTTTCGCGAGAGAGCTAGATAGGGCTCTTAAAAAATAGTGGAATATGGGAAGAAGGCAGGAACTGCTTGGGGATGGTCAGCCATGATCACATTGAATGGCGGTGCTGGCTCGAAGGACCGAATGGCCTACTCCTGCACCTATTGTCTATTGTCTATTCCACTTCACCATGAAGGGTGGAATTCAGCCTCTGAGTATTGGTATTCTCAGAGGTTTGAAGAATGATCCCGACCCATATCATTGCCTATCGATTCTCTTTGCAGATGCTGCCTGATCTGCTAAGTTTAGACTATAGATATAGCATGGAAACAGGCCCTTCAGCCCACCGAGTCAGAGCTGACTAGCGATCACCCCATACACCAACGCTATCCTACACGCTAGGGACAATTTACAACTTTATTTACCAAAACCAATTGCCTACAGACCCATACATCTTTTTGAGTGTGGGAGGAATCTGGAGTGCCCGGAGAAAACCCACACGGTCACGGGGAGAACATAAAACTACGTACAGACGTGGTCAGGATAGAACCTGGGTCTCTGGTGCTGTAAGGCAGCAGCTATACCACTGCGCCACTTTGCCGTCCTTTCCTTCAGTACTTTTTTGGGTAAAACAAATTATTGGTTTAACACGAAAGCTTTATTTTGAAAACATTGTTATGAATGAAGGAAAATTATGCACAGAAATCCTGGGTTATAGGTTGGAAATTTCTTCCTTCGGTTTGGTGGGTTGGGTTTGAATTTGGGACAGAGCTCTATTCCATGGGATTGCTGCTATAATATCTCACGGCAGCATCACATATAGATCCCTTCAACGTTGCGGAGGTCAGGTAATTACCCGCTCTGGTCGTGCCCTCAATGCCAGACAGGTCTTATGCCTGCTCCCTGAAAAGCCTAAAACATGCCAACAAGCGAAGGCAAACAGGCCCCGAGGGGAATGATTACCTCAGACGTTGCCTGTGATGAATTATTAAAGATGTTGCTCCTCACTTCAGTCACTGTACAGCCTGAAGCTCCCCATCAGGTCGGCACCCTGGGGTGGCACAGCAGCACAATGGTAGAGTTGCTGCCTTGCAGGGCCAGAGACCAGGGTTCAACCCAGACTACGGGTGCTGTCTGTACGGAGTTTGTACATTCTTCCCCGTGACCGCGCGGGTTTTCTCCGGGTGTTCCGGTTTCCACTCCAAAGACGTGCAGGTTTGTAGGTTCATTGGCTTCTGCAAATTATTCCTTGTGTGTAGGATAGTACTGGTGTACGGGATGATCACAGGTCAGCGTAGAGTCGGTGTGACGAAGGGCCGATTACTGCACTGTGTCTCTAAAGTCTAACGTAGTACTCCTGTTGAGGAGTGGGCATGGTAGGCTATGAATCAGATGCTGGTAAATATGATTACTACGGATTCCTACGATAGTTGGTATGGACATGGAGGGGCGAAGGGCCTGCCTCTGTGCTGTATGACACTACAGACACCACTCAGATACTGTTTGGCAAATTGCTGGCCTCTCAATAATGATGTGTATTTGATGTTCTTTGCAGGTTCGAGAGGCCCATTTTCCTTTTGGCCCCTTTGTTTTAGATGGAATGAGACAAGCAGTTTTATTAATACTGCAAAATCTATTTTGTATCCCATTAATGCCATGTCAACCAGATTAATTACAGACCTTTCAAATGTCAGTCACTTTTCGCTTGTGTATAAAATAGCGACCCGTTTGAACATGTGTCATTTTTGAAAATGAGCGTGGGGTCCGTATGTTTCAATGGCTTTGAAATCTGTGTCACTCTTGGTGATTAGAAATGTCATTTCCACCATTCTGCAATGTTGATGGCTTTGTTAATTATATTCTGTTATCATTTCACAGTTCACATCGATCCCCCTCCTTGCCAACGTATCCAGAGACACTGTGTTGCCTGCTCTTGTGGCTGGCTGGGCAGGGGGGAAGGGAGGAAGGAATACAGCGACTGATACTGCAGTCCAGATCGGTTAGGCTCAGCTGCTCTCTCTGGTTATCCCTTGATGCGTGTAAAATATACTTGGTCAGGGAGTGCAGAATTCCCCCACAATAAAAAGGAAAGCAGAATTATTCTCGGATAATAGACACAAAGTGCTGGAGTAAACCAACGGATTAGGCAGCATCTCTGGAAAAAAGGAATAGACGAGGAAGGGTTTGAAGAAGCGCTGCGACCCAAAAGGTTACCTATTCCTTCTCTCCAGAAATGCTGCTTGTCCCCTTGATTTACTCCAGCATTTTGTGTCAGTAAAACCACGTATTCCTACACGTATTTTCTGATAATGTTGTACTTATCAATAGTTTGGACTTTACTTTCGCGAAACAGCGCAGAAATAAGCCCTTCAGCCCACCGAGTCCGCATCAACCAGCGATCAGCCTGTACACTAGCACTATCGTACACACTAGGGACAATTTTACAATGTTTTACTGAAGCCAATTAACCTACAAAACCTGAACATCTTTGGAGTGTGGGAGGAAACCGGAGCACCTGGGGAAAACCCACGCGGTCATGGGAAGAATGTACAAATTCCATACAGACCACAGGCAAGATCGAACCCGAGTCTCTGGCGCTGTAAGGCAGCAACTCTACCGCTGCGCCACCGTGCAGCCACAATGCAGCGTTAAGTGAGGCTGCGCGGATTAATACCAACAATGCTCTTTTTAACATTCTGGATGAAATGAATATTTTTTACGAGTTAGCATGTTGGAAGTAAAACGGTCTCGTGACTGCAATCTGCTCTTTCCTTTCAGTCTACAGAATTATGACATACCATTCAAAACTGATCATAGAAAGATAAAGGTATTGGGAGTTTACCGGTGATTAGACAAGAGAAGGTAGATACAAATGCTAGAGAAACTCAGCGGGGGAGGCAGCATCGATGGAGCGAAGGAATAGGTGACGTTTCAGATCGAGACCCACGTCACCTATTCCTTCGCTCCATAGATGCTGCGATCATTTTTGTTGGCTGAATGATCAGAATGCATCTATCAAGATTTGGCTGCATTTGGCGTATTGTGTGCAGTTCTGATCGCCCCACTACAGGAAGGATGTGGAGGCTTTAGCGAGGGTGCAGAAGAGCTTTACTGTCGGGATTACAGGGTTTTAGCTATAAGGAAAGGTGGACAACATTTAGATTGTTTTCTCTACAGTGCCAGAGGTTGAGGGGAAACCTGATAAGAGTTTATGAAATTATGGGAGGCAGTAGGCAGTCAGAACATTTCTCCCAGGGTGGGAATGTCAAAGACTAAAGGGCATAGCTTTCGGGAACGAGGGACAAAGTTTAACGGAGATGTGTGGGGCAAGTGTTTTTACACTGAGGGTGGTGAATGCCTGGAACACACTGCCGGGAATGGTGGTTGAAGCAGATATGATAGTGGCAATTAAGAGACTTTTAGAAAAGCACATGGATGTGCAGGGCATGGATGGATATGGATCACGTACAGGCGGATGAGATTAGTTGAATGGCATCATGTTCGGATAGACATTGTGGGCCAACGGGGCCGCTGCCTTCAAGATAGTACGCGGATCCCGATGGTGAGCGTCAGCCGTGCTGTCCTGCCGGGGATGCCCAGCTTCTACCGAGCCTTGTTGGGAGTCTGGAATCTGGGTGCCGTCGTCCGGGGCCGCAGAGGGCGATGGCCCGGGCGTGAGAGCAGCGGCCTTTGTCCCGCCCCAGCGGGTGTCGGGGGAGGGGGGCTCAAACGTATGGCATACTTGCGGCGGAGCAATTCCCCGCTCAGCCGGATGTACTGGTTGGACCCAGGCGCCGTAATCCTTCCCGGGAGCCGGTCCCACACAACTTGAGGCTGCAGCCCCTGTTCCATTATCTAAAGGGGCTGGTCCTTGCCTTCTGGCCCACCACCCTCATCTTTAGACACCCTGTGCGTAGAGGAGAGGGTAGGGCCAAAGATGTCCTGGTAGGGTTGCTCCTGGGCATGGCCAAGCTGGCCATCTGCCAGTCACGGCGCCAGGCGGAAGAGGGCTCTGCCCGAGGCAGCTGCTTGCTCCTTTTCCAGGGTTACGTCCGTGCCCGGGTGGTGTTAGAGAGCGACTACGCACCGCCCATGGGCACCGTGGGTGATCTGGGACCGCTGGGCAACGCGGGGGGTTGATTGCATCCTTGACAAGGATTGTAACATAGTTGTATATTTGTTTATTTAGTATATTTGTTTGTCTTGTATTATGGTGGTGGGTTCTGTTTTGTTTAATTGTATTGTAAATATCATTTTTAATAATTGAATACATTTTTTGATTTAAAAAAAAACAGGGCTCTTCCTGTTCTGTACTGCTTGATGTTCCATGTTAAGCCCAGCATTCTTGTGTTACATTTTCTGGGTCTGCACCTTCACACAATTCTGCATCCACAGGTCAGGCCAGAAGCCGACAGACATTATTTATATATTTTTGATTTGTCATAAACAATATTCATAGCTGAAACCTATACTGGTAGTTTTAATTATTACTGAACTTGCATCTGCTTTATAGTAGATGCTGGAATCTTGAGTAAAACACAAAGTGCTGGAATACCCCAGCAGGTCAGGCAGCATTCCTGGAGGACATGGATAGGTGGGTCCCTTCTTCAGACCAATTGTGATGGGAGCGGGGCAAAGCCTGGCAAGCGATAGGTGGATACAGGTGGGGGGATGGGGGTTGATGGCCAGATCCGTGGACAATGACCAAAGATGAAAAAAAGGACAAAATTGTGTCAACAAGGAGGAGTGGTGTAGAGATATTGGGAGGGATAGTGTTGGAAAGGGACCGGGGGGGGGGGGGGGAAGCGAGGGGAAAGAGGACAGAAATAGGGAGAGTAAGGTGCACATTGGGGGGGGCGGGGCACAGGACAGAGAATGGGGGAAAGAGGGAGGGGGTAGGGGGCGTTACGTACAATTGGAGAATGCAATGTCCATACCGTTGTGTTGTAAGCTACCCAAGTGGAATATCTTTTATTGTATTTTAATTTTCTTAAAAGCATAATTGCCGGTGATATTGTTCTCCATAAATAGAGCTAAACGGATCGACAAACCTACATGCCTACATTTTGTTTTCCGGAAGAAAATGGCCAGTGGCCTTCTGAAAGATGTAAGAGGAGTCTGCTGATACCCATTATACATTGCTGCACAAAGTGAAAATCTACCATCTTGTAGGTGACCTCGTTGAACCATGTATCGGGCTTGATCAGATTCTGACAAGATTTTACAATGTGTACCAAGGGACTCATAAACATTGCTCAGCTTGGTGTCCAGGATATCTGTTCTCAAAAGGGAGAATGTATCC
Organism: Okamejei kenojei; assembly: GCA_035221665.1. Classification (NCBI taxonomy): domain Eukaryota; kingdom Metazoa; phylum Chordata; class Chondrichthyes; order Rajiformes; family Rajidae; genus Okamejei; species Okamejei kenojei. The sequence goes on along the minus strand of CM069136.1, from coordinate 63,539,901 downwards.
ACTGAGATGAACACTCTTGTCAACTCGTGAATACGACTGTATTCTTTGAATGATGTCATCTTTTTCTGCATCTCAGTTTAATTCACTCAGCCACTGCAGTGGCAAGCAGGCTCTCAGCCGACAGGACTGGAGGGTTGGACTGATTAAGCAGTGCAGTACTGGATTATGCAGAATTATGTGTTATATTTTGATAGGCAGATGCAAGCTTAGTTGAAACAAATTCACGATAAACAGAAAATGTTTCCGCTCAGGACGGCACAGTGGTGCAGCGGTAGAGTTGCTGCTTTACAGCGCTTGCAGCGCCAGAGGCCCGAATCCGATCCCAACTACGGTACTGCCTATACAGAGTTTGCACGTTCTCCCCCGTGACTGCATGGGTTTCCTCCCACACTCCAAAGACATGCAGGTTTAAACTAAACTAAACAAAACTTTTCCATCTTACTTATGTACCTTGTCCTTTGGAGCAACTCCAAATACTAAAACTCGGTCGCACTTCCTCGGAAGTGGTGTCACAAGTTGATAGGGTGGTCATAAAGGCTTTCGACACTTTGGCCTTCATCAGTCAAAGTATTGAGTATAGAAGTTGGGGGATCATGTTGCGGGTGTATAAGGCGTTGGTGAGACCGCATTTAGAGTATTGTGTTCAGTACTGGGCACCGTGTTACAGGAAAGATGTTGTCAAGCTGGAAAGGGTGCAGAGAAGATTAATGAAGATGTTGCCAGGACTCGAGTGCCTGAGCTATAGGGAGAGGTTGAGCAGTCTAGGTTTATACCAAAGATGGACACAAAGTGCTGGAGTAACTCAGCTGCTCAGGCAGAATCCTTGGCGAACATGGATAGGTGACTGTTCGGGTTGAGCACCTTCTTTCTCATCATTTTGTGTCTATTTTTGGTAAACCGGCATCTGTAGTCTACTCCACCATTCAATCATGGCTGATCTATCTTGCCCTTTCAACCCCATTCTCCAGCCTTCTCCCCATAACCCCTGACACACTTACTAATCATGAATCTGTCAATCTCCGCCTTAAAAATATCCATTGGCCTCCACAGCCTTCTGTGGCAATGAATTCCACAGATTCACCACCTACTGACTGAAGGTACGTCCTTTTATTCTGATGCTGTGGCCTCTAGTCCTAGACTCTCCCACTGGTGGAAACATCTTCTCCATATCCACTTTGTTCAGGCCTTTCATTATTCAGTAAGTTTCAATTAGGTCCCCTCTTTAGTCCCTTTAAACTCCAGCGAGTTCAGGCCCAGTGCCATCAAATGTTCATCATACATTAATCCAATCATCCCTGGGATCATTCTCGTAAACCTTCTCTGGACCCTCCCCAATGCCAGCACATCCATCCTCAGAGATGGTGCCCAAAATTGCTCACAACATTCCAAATGCTGCCTTACCAGCGCCTTATAGAGGCTCAACATTATATCCCTGTTTTTATATACAAGCCCTCTTGAAATAAATGCAAACATTGCATTTGCCTTCCTGACTACTGATACTTAACATTTGGGGAATCCTGCATCAGCACTCCAAAGTGCTTTGGCATCTGCGATTTCTGAATTATCTCCCCATTTAGATGCAGCTTGGCATGGGCTTGGTGGGCCTGTTTCCCAGTACAGCCGCGGCAAAGCTGTGGGACATTGGCCCTCTTTCCCTTCGAAGTCCACTGTTAGAGCAGTCGCAATGTCAGCAGTGAGCATCTCTCGGGAACTTTGGAACGTGTATAAGATCATGAAAGGAATAGATGGGGTAAATGTACAATCTTTCTTATAGAGCAGGGGAATCAATAACCAGAGGACGTGGGTTTAAAGTGGAGGGGGGGAATGATTTAATAGGTAGCTGTAAAAAAGAGGCTTTTTTTAACGCTACTTTTGAATGAGTTCTCATTCCCTACAAAGTCATGTTAAAATTGCAAAACCACATCAGTAGAAGCTTCCTCATAATACAGTTGTTACTGAAATTGTGAATTCACCCTCTTTATTGATTAAAAGATACATCATGGAAGCAAGCCCATCGGCCCATGCTAACCAACGATCACCCGTTCGCACTAATTCTATGTTATCGCACTCTCGCATTCACTCTCTACATGCGAGGGACAATTTACAGAGGCCAATTAACGTACAAACCCTCACATCTTTGGGATGTGGGAGGAGACCCTAGCACCTGGAGGAAACCCATGCAGTCACAGGGAGATTGGGCAAACTCCACATCGGTAGCACCCGAGGTCAGGATCGAACCCTGGTTCTCTGGCGCATGGAGGCAGCAGCTCTACCATCTGTCCCACTGTTTGTGTTACATATGCCATTCAGAAATGCAGTTCACAGAATGAGTACTTCCAGTGTCAGTATCATAATGAAGGAGCAACAATTATGTTCAAGCCCCTACATCAAAATTTAATAGACTCAGATGTTTAAACCTAATGCTAATAGCTATCATCAGCTCCCACAGTGGGCACTGATAACTATTATTACCTAATTCAGTAGGTGGCCATTTGTAATCATCATTAATGCATCTAATGTTATTAATGTTATTAATGCAACAAGGTTCACTCCTGTTTTCAGATATGATTTGTTGTTCATATAGCTCTGAATAATGCAATTATAGCATTTAACACCAAAACTCACATATTAACAGGTGACCTTTAATAATTTCCTTAAAAAATAAAAAGTAAAATTAAAAGATTACAACAACATAGAAATAGATTGTGACAACAAAATTAGGTAAGGTGTTTGTAAATCAAAGGGATGATGGTAACATTGTGATGTCTTGGAGTTATAGAGTCATACCACTTGAAAATAGGAACTTCGACCTAACTTGCCCATGCCGGCCAACATGCCCCATCAGCACTAGTCCCACCTGCCTGTGTTTGGCCGATATCCCTCTAAAGCTATCCTCTCCATGTGCCCATCTAAATGTTTCTTAAATGTTGTGATAGCATTGCAATATTTAAAGTCAAACGTTGTGCAGTATTTAAAGTCAAATATTTGTATGTGCTCACACTGTTGTATCCAATTTGTAAATGAGACTAGCATCTTGAAGAATCTTATTTCTCCCAACGTCTGGAGTCCCACCAAAAGCTGTTCAGTTAAGGGATCAAGTGAGCTATCTGAATGGGGAGCTGTGCGAAGACAGATAGATCAGTGTGAAGGAACAGGTAAACCTCACAGCAGTAGCAAAGGTCTAACAGAAGTAGTCAGGCTGGAAAGGGTGTAGGGATGATTTACGAGGATGTTGCCAGGGCTTGAGGGCCTGAGCTACAGGGAGAGGTTGAGCAGGCTAGGACTTTATTCCTTTGAATGCCAGGGGATGAGGGGGTGATCTATTGGATCTATAGAGGTGAATAAGATCATGAGGGGAATAGCTAGGGTGAATACTCTTTTACCCAGAGTAGGGGAATCAAGAATCAGAGGACATAGGTCTAAGGTGAGAGGAGAAAGGTTTAATAGGACCCTGATGGGTAACCTTTTCACACAGAGGGTATATGGAACGAGCTGCCAGAGGAGGTAGTTGAGGCAGGTGGTATTGCAACAATTAAAAGACATTTGGATAGGTACATGGATAGGAAAGGTTTAGGGGGATATGGGCTAATTGCAGGCAGGTGGGACTAGTGTAGATGAGGCATCTTGGTCAGCGTGGGCAAGTTGGGCTGAAGGGCCTATTTCCATGTGACTCTATGAGGCTAAGACTATGATAGAAATAGGTTGGATGGAAACTATCATTCCCATCCCTTCCCTCCCCCGACCTCCGGCATGCAAGACTTTTCTGCCATTGTTTACACCATTGAAGACATCACCCTCGTCCAACATGTCTTCACTGCCCAAATCATGGGCTTTGCCTGGTTCCACTGTTTGTTAACCACAGATGGTTTTTATTTGCACTCTCTATGTTTGGTCTAAATTTCGCCAATGATCTTTGCTTGGCATAAAACTCTTCCTCACTGACACATCACGGACTGACACCACCCTGACCAGGCTCTCATTTCACTCCTGCAATCTGAAAGGCGGTACAGGAGTGTGAAAATTGTGACCTCCAGGTTCAAGAGCAGCTTCTTTCGAACAACCATCAGGCTATTGAACACTACAAACACCAACTAAACTACAAACTCTGAACTGTTCACATTGCTCTATGGACTTCGGGCTTTAGTTTTGCACTAATATTGTTTTTCTTTAAATTATGTAACTATTTGTTTATTGTGTTATCAATGAGCACTCTGTTTACAGACCTTTTATGCTGCTGCAATTAAAATGTCTATACTGCCTGCATATTTTGTATTGATTAGAGTTTAAAAATAATTGATTGACAATACTGCATCTGCATTGATTTAAAGCCAATGGAACCGGGCAGATAAGTTCCAGGTCGATTGAAAATTCTGTCATTTATTTTGTCACTGTAGCCTGTGTAAAATAATCCCAAAGTCTGAATGTTTTGACACAGCCAGGTCCCAGTCGAATAAGTCTGCAAATAAAATGTATTCAGCATTGTACTCAAGCTGTCAGCAATGTCATTGGTTTTATTTGTACCAATTTCTAAAGGATTCCACAGATTGATACATGACAGTAATATGTCAAACTTGGTCAAGGTTCAGTGTTGGTGCATTGGCAGGAGGTAGCAGGCATCCAAGACCATTCCTACTCGATTCAATGAGAAGAAACTGCTTAAAATTTGCTTCAGATATGACGGGCACTTTAAATTGAACAAGGCTGCAATTGATATTCAAGGATGGTCTCGTTGCAAATTGAACGATAACGTCACACCTCGATCCCTTAGCTTCTGCAGACAGACATGTGCTGACCTTTCCAATTTTCAAAGTATGAACATCCTTTGTTCTGTGCCACGCCACAGTATTCCCAGAATAAAATTATCAATCCTAATCTTATTTTAGCTCTGCTTTTGATGCCCGAAGTCCCACGGCAATCTCAGAGGTACGCATTACTAACAAGAACGTGCTGAAGGGAAGGTGTGATCGGTTTTCCAACTACACAGTTTTTTTTCCTCTGCAGTAAGCATTTCTACGACATACAACGATGTTATTGAGATGAGGAATGAATGACTAATATTTGATTGGCATCAGTAGCATTACCTGCTCCATGATGTTGTGGAGTCTCTCTACTTCGCAATCTACCACAAATCTCTTCTCCTGTTTCCGTTCCAGGTCTTCTAATAGTCGTCGGTAGCTGGCGTCATTGAAATTCTCAATGCAGATGGCACTGACTTGCCAGCCATTCTGCCCAGCTTTCTCCATGATCGACTGCAGTATGGAATAACCTGCATTAGGTCAGAAAGCAAACTTAATTTAGGGAAAATGCAACCACAGTTTGCTGGTGGGTGAAAGTGTTTAGCGGTCATAGAGTCATACAGCATGGAAACAGGCCCTTCAGCTCAACTTGCCCATACCAACCAACATGCCCCATCTACATTAGTCCTACCTGTCTGCATTTGGCCCATATCCCTCTAAGCTTATCCTATCCATGTACCTGTCCAAATGTTTCTTAAGCGTTATGATAGTACCTGCTTCAACTATCTCCTCCGGCAGCTCGTTCCACCCTTTGTGTTAAAATGTGGCCCCTCGGGTTCCTATTAAATCTTTCCCTCCTCAACTTAAACCTATATCCTCTGGTTCTTGATTCCCCCTGCTCTTGGTAAAAGATTCTATCTATTCCTCTCATGATCTTATACACCTCTATAAGATCACCCCTCATCTTCTTGCCCTGCAAGGAATATGGGCCAAATGCGGGTAACTAACATAGATCTATCAACCTTTTAATGAGTGCATGATAATGTTTAATTGGGGCCTGGAGATAATCTAAATAAGGAAAAAAGCATGTAGCTCTCCTTGGGGAAATGTAAATAGCTGAAACAAATATGCAGTCACACGTCCGGTATTTGGGCGGCACAGTAGTGCAGCGGTAAAGTTGCTGCATCACAGCACCAGAGAGTCGGGTTCGATCCTGACCGTGGGTGCTGTGTGTATCTAGTTTGCATGTTCTCCCTGCGTCTGCATGGGTGTTCTTCATGTGCTCCGGTTTCCTCTTTGTCCTACCTGCTTGCGTTTGGTCCATATCTCTCTAAACCTTTCCAAGCCAATTACCTCACCAAATGACTTTCAAATGTTGTTACGTTGAATAGGAGAGATTTAGGGGGATATGGGCCAAATGCAGGTACATGGGATTCTCTTAGATTGGGCACCTGTGTCGACATGGACAAGTTGGGAGGAAGGGCCTGTTTCTGTGCTGTATCACTCTGTGACCCTATGAAGTACACGATATAGTACATATGACTGAGACAAGCTGCATTTTTTTTTTTAAAAGAACCCAATGAAGGTCATGTATTGGATTAAAATATATTTTTGTTATAAAAGATATCTAAAGGAAGGTCACAACCTTAAAAAAAGTCAATCAAATTATCTCGGCTGAACGGCATTGATCAGGAGATTGCATCTGATGAGGAGATTAATGCATCTATTAAACATCAGACATATCTTCAAGATTTTATCTCCAATTACATATTTATTCTGTGTTTGCATAAGTGCAGCGTTAGGAAAGAGTTTCATTTCCAGAACGGATAGCAGACAGCACATTATTGATACGTGTGCTAGCTTCAGGCATGACAACCCTTTGACATATTACTGCACAGTAGACTGCATTGAATCGCAGAAACAGCACAGTACAGCAGCAGAATCGAACTGCACAGGGAATTGGAGACTCTAAAAGACGGTCTTTCAGCGAGAATTAATTGTTGATCGAGAAGACATCGAGGATGTGGATTATAGTGTGGATACTGCACACAAGGTGGCCATTCGCTCCACTGAGTCCGTACTAGCACAGTCCCGTTAGTCTCCATGACACCCTCGCTGAAGCTGTGCTTGTTATTTTTGCACCTATCTAATTCCCCGTTCAAAATCTCATGCAAACTTTCCTTTCACTGCATGTGCAGATAATGAGTTCCAAGTCAAAACCTCTCTCCAATACAAATATCTCCATAGGTGCTGCCTGACAAGCTTTTTCTGTTTTAAATTATCTTTGTTATGTGCACACACAGACACAAACACACACATGTACACACACCCACACACACATGCGCACACACACCCATAAATGTAAAGACACTGAAACACACACACAGACGGGCTCACAAACATCCACGCAAAAAAGAAGCACACACACACACACACACAGACGCGCACACACACACACACACACACACAGAGTCACAGACACACAAAGTCACAGACACACAGAAACACACACACAAACACATACACACACATACAAAGACACAGACACACAGAAACACACACACAAACAAATACACGCTGACTCAAAGACACACACACACACATACACACACACAAATACACACAGACCCAAAGACAGACAGACACACACAGATACAAAGACACAGACACACAAACAGTTTGTTGTTATATCAACATGTTAAAATGCCTGTTCTTGATACGATATCATGCAGTCTTATGCAATTCTAACTCTTTTGCCTTTGTGTCGATGTAATCAGTGATAAAGTTGAGCGATGATGATGTTCACCAGGGTGAAAAAAAATTGATTCCGTTTTAACTAATTTTCATGTTCAAAGCATTGCCTGCTGCTCGCAAGGGCACTGACCCTCTGTGGGGTATTTTTCACATATGCCACCTACCTTCCATGTAGTCACGGCAATGTAACAGCACAATGAACTATGGTAAGGTTTATAACAAAGGAATTGGTAATGACAGTATAATGCAGTCTCTGACCAACACCGACTGTGGTAACGTCTGGGATCTCTGTACAACATTACAGTGACTGACACTGAACAACTATATATCATCTGGCATGTAATGGATTACTTAATTATGATAATAAAATTGATAGTTAAACAGATAGCTTGCAAATATTGACCATCTCATGTACAAAATCATGAGAGATCAAATAAACAAACACAGTCTCTTGCTCAGAGTAGGGGAATTGAGAGGGTTGAGAGGGGAGGGTGGAGAGGGGGAGGAGAATAAGAGGTGGAGAATGGAAGAGGTAGAGGGGATGGGGCAATGGGGGAGGGGAGGGAGAGAGGAGGGAGGAAAAGGGTAGTAGAGGTGGGGGAGAGAGGGGAGGGGAGAGGGGGAGGGGGGAGGTGGAGAGAGATTGGAGGGGGAGAGAGGAGGAGTGGAGGAGGAGTGGAGGGGAGAGAGAGGAGGGAGAGAGGAGGGAGAGAGGAGGGGGAGAGAGAGGAGGGGGAGAGAGAGGAGGGGGGGAGAGAAGGGGGGGGGAGAGAAGGGGGGAGAGATGGTGGGAAAGAGAAGTGGGGAGAGAGATGGTGGGAAAGAGAAGTGGGGAGAGAGAAGGGGGAGAGAGAGAACGGGGAAAGGCAAGGGGTGGAAGGGAGGGGGGGGGAGAGGGAGAGAGTGTAGAGGGTGAGAGAGAGAGTAGAGAGAGAGAGAGAGAGAGTAAAGGGAGAGAGTAGAGGGAGATGGAGGGGAGAGAGTAGAGGGGAGATGGAGGGGGGAGAGAGGAGGGGGTGAGTGAGGGGGAGGGGAGAGAGAAGATGGGGAGAGAAGAGGAGGGGAGGTGGAGGGGGGAGAGAAGAGGAATTTTCACGAAATACAACCCGTTACAAACCAACAAATCAACGACAGTTTTAATAGTTACTAGACCAAGTGCAGACCCGTTGGGTCTGTTTCCCCAACGCGCAGTTGCGGGAGGGGGGGGCCTGCGGCGTCACACACACACTAACCACCCCCCTAACGCACAGGCAGGGGTAAGGGGGGGAGAGGGAGGGAGGGAGGGGGAGATGGGGTGGGGAGAGTGGAGGGTGGGGAGAGGGGAGGGAGATGAGAGGGGGAGAAATATCAGGGAAAGATTGGGGAGGAAGAGGTAAGGTGGCAGGGGAGAGAGAGGGGATGGGAAGGAGAGAGGGCGAGAGGGGTAGCGGGGAGTGGTGCAAGAGATAGGGGTAGGGGAAGAGGAGTGGGGGAGAGAGGGGCGGGGGATGGGGCAGAGGGGGGAAGAGGGGTAGGGGGGTGGGAGAGGTGGGAAAGAGGGGTGGGGGAGGGGATGTGAGGGTGGGGCCGAGGTGGATAGAGGGGGTGGGGGGAAGGGGAGAGAGTAGGGGGAAGTGAGAGGGGGAGCGGGAGGGGTGGGGGAGGGGGGGATAGGGGAAGAGTGGGGATGAGTGGGGTGGGAGGGGGAGAGGGGTAGGGGAGAAGGGTGAAGGATGGGGAGAGAGGGGTTGGGAGGAGAGGAAGGGGAGGGGAGAGGGGGAGAGGGAGATGGAGAGGGTAGAGAGAGGGAGGAAGGGGAGGAGGAGAGAGGCGTGGGGGAGGGGTGAGTGAGGGGTGGGGAGGGGGTGTGTGGGAGGGGGTGAGAGAGGGTGGGGGGGAGAGAGAGGGGGAGGAGGGAAGAGGGAGAGGGGGAAGAGTGTGGAGAGGGGAAGAGTGTGGAGGTGGAAGTGTAAGGGTGGGGAGGGAGGGGGAAGGGAGAGGGGAGAGAGGGGTGGGGGAGACGGGTGGAAAGGGAGGGTGGGGAGAGGGGAGAGGGGAAGGCGGGAAGAGGGTAGAGCGGGAGAAGGAAAGGGGAGAGATTGGGGAGGGAGGGGAGGGGGGGAAGGGGGAGAGAGAGGGGGGGGATGGGGAGGGGGAGGAGAGCGGGGAGGGGGGAGAGAGGGGTAGGGGAAGGGGGGGGGGGGGAGAGAGGGAAGAGGGTGGGAAGAGAGGGATGGGTGGTGGGGGGAGTGAGGGATGTGGGTGAGAGGGGGTGGGAGGAGAGGGAGAGGGGTGAATAGAGGGAGAGGGAGGAGAGAGGGGTGGGGGAGGGGGAGAGAAGTGTGGGGGAGGTGGGGAGAGATGGGGAAGGGAGGGGAGGTGGGAGATGGGGTAAGGGAGAGAGGGGGAAGAGTGTGGAGGGAGGGGGAGAGAGGGGGAAGAATGGGGAGGGAGAAGGGCAGTCCATCTATTCCCCACTCTCTAACACCCCCACTCCTCTCCCTCTACTCCCACACTCGTGATCACACACTTCGACAGGCGGCGGGGGGCGGAGCTGGGGCGGGGGCAAAGGCATATGTAAATGAGATCCATTGCGATTGGTCATCTGTGAGGGATGGCATTGTGACATCACACAATGGAACGTGCTACAACATCAGGAGGGGTGGGGGGGAGGGGGCTGGTGCAAAGGCATATGTAAATGGCATCCATTGCAATTGGCCATCTGTGAGCATTGGGCATTGTGACATCACACTATGGAATGTTCGTCAACATTCAATGGGTGAGAAGCTGTTTGATTTTTTTTTTAACATTTTGAAATTTGTTACGTTTTTACCGAAAAAGCGGGGAAAGGTTGAAACGAATGTTCTAATTTTACAAACATCAAGAGGGGGAGGAAAAACCCTCCGGGAGTATGTAAAAATTGTTTGCATTTTTGCACATTTTGGAGGAGGAGATTCACAAACGCCTAAAACGAATATTCGCGAAATAGAACCCGGACAAACCAACACAAGAGTTTCAAATATATATACTAGACCAAGTGCAGACCCGCTGGTGGAGGGGGGGGGGGGGGTGGTGCTGCGGCTTCACACGCACACTAACCACCCCCCACACACACGGGGAAGGAGGGGGATAGAGGGGGGGTGAGAGGGTGTAGGGGGAGATGGGGTGGGGAGAGGGAAGGGAGGGTAGACCGCTGTGTCCTCTCCCTTCAACGTTACAGTGGGAAGGGGGAGTGGAGGGGGAGAGAGAGGGGAGAGGGAAAGGGGGGAGAAGGGAGGGAGAGAGGGGGAGAAAGAGGACGGGGAGAGAGTGAGGGAGGGGGAGTGGAGGGGGAGAGAGAGGGGAGAGGGAAAGGGGGAGAAGGGAGGGAGAGAGGGGGAGAAAGAGGAGGGGAGAGAATGAGGGAGGGGGAGGGAAGGAGGGGGGAAGAGAGTAGGAGGGAAGAGAGTAGAGGGTAGAGTGGAGGTGGGAGAGATGGGGGGATAGAGTGGAGGGGGGAAAGTTGGGGAGAGAGGGGGGAGGGAGGGGGGTAGAGGGTAGGGGAGAGGGCGTTGGAGGAGGGTAGAGGGGGTTGGAAGAAGGGAGAGAGGGGGGAGAGGGGGGTTGGAGGAAGGGAGAAGGAGGGTGGAGGAGAGGTGGAGGAGGGGAGAGGGGTGAGGGCAGAGGGGGAGGAGGACAGAAGAAGGAGAGGAAAAAGGGGGAAGGGAAGAGAGATTGGGGAGGGGGAACAGGGGAGGGGGAAGAGGGGGGGATAGGGAGGGAGGGGGGGGGAGGGGGAGGGGGAGATGGGGGGAAGGGGGAGAGAGTGGGGGAGGGGGAGGAGCGAGCGGGAAGGGAGGGGAGGGAGGGGGAGGGGAGGGGGAGGCGAGAGGGGAGAGGGTCCTGTCCATTCAAACACCTGGTTGCGGGAGGGGGGGGAGCTGCGGCGTCACACACACACGAACCACCACCCACCCCCCCCCCCCCCAGCTAGAGAGGGGGATGGGGAGAAGAGTGGGGAGAGGAGGGGTGGTGGAAGGGGGAGGAGATGGGTAGAGGGGTGAGGAGAGGGGTAGGAGAGAGGGGTGAGGGATAGGGGTGAGGAGAGTGGGGTGAGGAGAGAGGTGGAGGAGGAAGGGTGGAGATAGCAGAAAGATTGGGGAGGGGAGGAGGGGGGGAGGGAGAGAGTGGGTGATGGGGTAGTGTGGGAGGGGATGTAAGAGTGATAGGGGTGGGGTGGAGAGAGGGGATGGGGAAGGTGTAGAGAGGGGTAGGGGGAAAGGAGGGGGGGAGAGGGTTGGGGGAGGAGGGGAGGGGGGGAGAGAAGAAGAGTGAGGAGGGAGGGGGAGAAGCGTAGGGCGAGGGGTGGAAGGGGAGAAAGGGATGGGGAGAGAAGGGGGAGTGAGGAGGAGGGGAGGAGATGGGAGAGGGGTGATGAGAGAGGGGTGATGAGAGAGGGGTGGGGAGAGGGGTGAGGAGAGTGGGGTGGGGAGAGAGGGATGAGGAGAGAGGGGTGAGAGAGGGGTGTAGGGAAATAGAGAATGGGGGGAGAGAGGGGGAGAGGAGAGAGGGGGGAGGAGAGAGGGGTGAGGAGAGAGGCGGAGAGGAGTGAGGAGAGGGGGTGAAGAGGAGAGGGGTGAGGAGAGTGGTGAGGAGAGGGTGAGGAGAGGGGGGAGGAGTGGGGTGAGGAGAGGGGGGAGGAGAGAGGGGGGGAGGGGTGAGGGGAATAGGGAATGGGGGAGGAGAGGGTGGAGGAGGGGGGGAGAGGGGGGGGACCGGGGGAAGCGGGGTGGGGGCCACCTGCTGCCACAGCGGCGGCAGGCAGTGTATTGTCCGTGAACTTTTTGCAAAACGTGGCGACACTTGTGTATTGCTAAGGTGAGCTCTGCTGTAGGATTTTACCGGGTTGTATGCAAAACAAAGTATTTCACTGTAGCTAGGTACATGTGGCAACAAAGTCTCATTGATTGAAATTTACCCATTGAGCACTTCCAGGAATTTCGATTTTTTTAAATAAAATGGGCCATTTGGCCCAAACAGTTTATTCTAATATTTGTGCTTTGCTCAAGCCTCCGCATGTCTTACTTAGAAGATTTAGAAATCTGATAGTGCATCTTTCTACAATATCTCTCTCTTCTCTTATGTTTGTTTCATCTCCCCTTGAATGCAACTGTGATAACCATTCCATGCTGCTCCTTCAACTGACATTGAGGGGCTGAATCCTGTGGGGACACCCCTCAAACTAAGGAAGAGCCATCGGCTCGGTGGCACAGTGGTAGAGTTACAACCTTACAGCGCCAGAGACCACGGTTCGATCCTGACTACAGGTGCTGTCTGTATGGAGTTTGTACGTTCTCCACGTGACCCGTGTGCGTTTTCTCTGGGAGCTCCAGTTACCTCCCACAATCGAAAGAATTACAGATTGACAGGAACATTTGTAAATTGCCCCTAGTGTGTGTAGGATAGTGTTAACATGTGAGGATCGCTGGTTGGTGCGGACACGGTGGGCCAAAGGGTTTGTTTCCGCATTGTATCTCTAAACTAAACTAAAAAACTAAACCTCATAGAGCCACATGAGTGGCAAAGGTGTGCTGTGACACTATTGAACTAGACTCTAATTAAATAAGTTATTAAATTACAAATAACATTTCTTTGTTGAATTTACATTTTTTTTTCCTGTGGTAATGAGCTACCTATTCGATAACACCGACGGTCTCTGCTTTCCTAAGTGAATCCGAGGACTAGGTCATGAACAATGAGAAAAGAAGATGAAGAGCAGAGACAAGAGACTATTGGAGGAGTAACCCTGGAGAGATATACAGGGAGAATGGGCTGAAGTCAAAAAAGTATTAAAAATAAATTAATTTCAGATTAACTGGGAGAAATGTTGCTGTTTTCAATAGATGATTTTCAAGGTCGAGAATTCTATTAGGTACGGTCAGGGCAGACTGGGAGATATTGTTGGTCAATTGTCAGCATAGACTTGCTACAAAACATGTTCAGCCCATAGGTCTATGCTGGCTCTTAAGTAAAGCAATTCTAATTACTTTGAAGTGAGTTAGAGAAAAGGAGCACATTTCAGATGATTTGTAATGGGGCAATCAAGGAAGGACGGCCCAGAAAACGTTGGGATAGACTAGGGGAGGGGAACCATTTCATGTTGGAAAGGACCGCATTAAGTTAGCTGTAATCTAATTCCAAAAAAATTCAATTTATTGTGCATAATTTTGTAAAAAACGAAACTAACTACTATTAATAACTTTTTTTGATTCTAAAGTTAACTAACCTTTTTAATGACTTTGTTGTGACTGCGTTTTGTGGGAAAAAGCATTTGGTGCAACATGTAGCAGTTTCAGCTGATCTGATATCCGTCATTTGTGACCTTTCGTTATCGTGATTTTAAGTGGCTTATTTTTTTGGTGGCATGTTGCGACGGTCAGATCTTTCTTTCTCATGCTTCCATCCACCTGCAGTTCTTTAAGTTGGAGACATCTAATTTTGATGCTAAAAATGCTGATTTCGTTGAATCTTCTTTTACTCTTTGTATTTTAAATATCATTTTAAGATTAAAATAAAAGTTGAAGGATTTGTTCTACAAATTTGGGTTCTTTCAAAAGGCCGCTTAATGGCCTAAAGGCCTTAATCCAGGCTGGCAAGGCTTGGATATAGGTGAGAAAAAAGCTGAGGTGATAGAAGCAGGCAAGATAATAGGCTGAAGATGTGGAGTTATAATATCAAATGTAAATAACCATATAACCATATAACCATATAACAATTACAGCACGGAAACAGGCCCTCTCGGCCCTTCCAGTCCGTGCCGACCATTTGTTTTCCCCTCCCCTAGTCCCATCTACCTGCACTCAGACCATACCCCTCCATTCCCTTCACGTCCATATACCTATCCACTTTACTCTTAAATGTTAAAATCGATCCTGCCTCCACCACTTCTGCTGGAAGCTGAGCCACCACCCTCCGAGTAAAGAAGTTCCCCCCTCACGTTACCCGAAACCTCTGTCCCTTAATTCTCATGTCATGCCCTCACGTCCCTACCCTCATGGAAAAAACGACTCGTCTACCTTTCATCATTTTAAAACCTCAAATCAAGTCTCCCCTTAATCCCAAAGACTTGTTCAACCTTTCTCTGTAACATAGTTGCTGGAACCCTGGCAACATTCTATAAATCTCCTCTGTACTCTCTCTATTTTGTTACATCCTTCCTATAACTAGACCAAAATTGTACACCATACTCCAGAATTGATCATGCCTTGTAACAATTTAAACATTACTTCCCTACTCCTTATTCAATGCCTGATTTATAAAGGCAGCACACCAAAGGCTTTCTTTACCACCCTATCTACATGCGATTCCACCTTCAGGGAACTATGCACAGTTATTCCTAGGTTCCACAGATGTACGTCCTATTTTGATTTGTCCTGCCAAGATGTAGCACTTCACACACTTATCAGCATTAAACTCCATCTGCCATCTTTCAGCCCACTTTTCCAAATGGCCCAAATCTCTCTGTAGACTTTGAATCTACTTCATTATCCACAAAACACCACCTATCTTAGTTTATCATCTGCATACTTACTTATCCAATTTTCCACCCCATCATCCAGATCATTGATGTACATGACAAACAACAGTGAACCCAACACAGATCCTGAGCACCCCACTGGTTTCCAACCTGACAAACAGCCATCCACCATTACTCTCTGACATCTCCCATTCAGCCACTGTTGAATCCATCTTGCTACTCCGCCATTAACACCCAAAGATTGAACCTTCTTAACCAACCTTCCATGGAGAGAACCTTGTCAAAGGCCTTACTGAAATCCATATAGACAACATCCACTGCTTTACCCTCATCAATTTCCCTAGTTACCGCTTCAAAAAATTCAAGAAGGTTTGTCAAACATGACCTTCCAGGCACAAATCCATGTTGACTGTTCCTGATCAGACCCTGTTTATCCAGATGCTTATATATATTATCTCTAAGTATCCTTTCCATTAATTTGCCCACCACTGACGTCAAACTAATAGGTCTATAATTGCTTGGTTTATTCTTTGAACCTTTTTAAACAATGGAACAACATGCGCAGTACGCCAATTCCTCCGGCACTATTCCCGTTTCTAATGACATTTGAAATATTTCTGTCATAGCTCCTGCTATTTCTACACTAACTTCCCTCAATGTCCTAGGGAATATCCTGTCAGGACCTGGAGACTTATCCACTTTTATATTTTTCAAAAGTGTCAGTACTTCCTCCTCTTGAATCTCATAGTTTCCATAGCTACTCTACTCTTTCCCCTTAACTCACCGAGTTCAATATCCTTCTCCTTGGTGAATACCGAAGAAAAGAAATTGTTCAATATCTCCCCCATCTCTTTTGGCTCTGCAGATAGCTGTCCATTCTGGTTCTCTAATGGTCCAATTTTATCCCTCGTTATCCTTTTGCTATTAATATAGCTGTAGAAACCCTTTGGGTTTACTTTCACCTTTCTTGCCAAAGCAACCTCATATCTTCTTTTAGCCTTCCTAATTTCTTTCTTAAGATTCTTTTTACATTCTTTATACTCCTCTAGCACCTCATTTACTCCATGCCTCCTATAATTTTATTGTAGATATCTCTCTTTTTTCAAAACAAGTGTCCAATTTCCCTTGAAAACCATGGCTCTTTCCAATTTTTACTATTTCCTTTCAACCTAACAGGGACATAAAGATTCTGTACTCTTACAATTTCCCCTTTAAATGTCCTCCATTTCTCTTCTACATCCTTCCCATGAAACAAAGTGCCCCAATTCACTCCTTTAAAATCCTTACGCATTCCCTCAAAGTTAGCCTTTCTCCAATCAAAAATCTCCACCCTAGGTCCAGTTCTGACTCTCTCCATAATTATATTGAAACTAATGGTATTGTGATCACTGGTCCGAAGTGCTCACCAACGCATACCTCCGTCACCTGACCTGCCTCATTTCCTAACAGGAGGTCCAGCACTGCCCCTTCTCTGGTCGATACCTCTATGTACTGCTGCAAAAAAAACTATCCTGCACACATTTTACAAACTCCAAACCATCCAGCCATTTACAGAATGTGTTTCCCAGTCTATTTTTGGAAAATTGAAATCTCCCACAATCACTACCTTGTGCTTACTACTAATATCTGCTATCTCCTTACATATTTGCTCTTCCAATTCACGCTCCCCATTTGGCGGTCTATAATACACCCCTAAAAGTGTTGCTACACCGTTCCCACTTCTCAGTTCCACCCAAATAGCCTCCCTAGATGAGCCCTCTAATCTATCCTGCCAAAGCACTGCTGTAATATCTTCTCTGACAAGCAATGCAACACCTCCCCCTCTGGTCCCTCCAATTCTATCACACATGAAGCAACGAAATCCTGGAATATTTAGTTTCCAATCACAGCCCTCCTGCAACCATGTTTCACTGATTGCCACAACATCATATTTCCAGGTGTCAATCCAGGCTCTAAGTTCGTCCACCTTACTTACAATGCTCCTAGCATTAAAATATACACATTTTAGAAACCCACCATCCCTTATTCTCGGTCTATTATCTTTTTCATCTTTCTCGCCTACATTTTGGATCAGAGTGCTTCCCTTCTCTGCCTCTTGCCCCACACCCTGACCCCTAGCCCCCTCTACCCGAGTCCCTCCCCCCAGCCTTTCTAGTTTAAAGTCTCCCCAGTAGCCTTTGCAGCTAAGATAAATGACAGCTAAGATTCAGACATATGCAAGGCAGGGGGGTGAGGGTGACAAGAAGGGATTGGTTAACATGATCAGCTGACATGGGAAACAAGGTAAGAAGTTGGGTGCCCAGTGAATATAGTCAAAGGGAGAGGAGAGAGTGGAGATAAACTGGTAAATGTGGTGCTTGGACTAGGTGAGAAGGGGAAGGGAGGAAAGGAGGAGACATAACTGATCTTAATGAACGAAATGTCTCCTTTGCAATTGTTACTGGAGGTAGAGGTGCTCGGACAGTAGTGATTCAGGAGATGATCCACTATAGAGACTCCGTCCAGACAGCACTTATAGCCAGAATTGAACCCGAGTCTCTGGCGCTGTAAGGCAGCATCTCTACCGCTGCACAACTGCCGTTATATCAAGATTCAGGCTTCCCATTTCTGGAAAGACATCACTATTTACATTCTAGATTCAAGGCAGATTGCTTTAAAAATAAATGAACTATTGTACAACTGCACTTGTTTATTTGTAGAAAATACCTAATTAATCTTAGCCACTGTTATGTTTACCAGGTCTCATAGCTGAATTAGAAGATTATGGTTTCAAAGCATTGGTGAACCCGAGAGTGAGACTCATTAGAAACTTTCACAAAAGCTTTCCTACATTGACTTGTTGATGTTTACATTAGTCAGAGTATATTTTGAAACATATGTTACCGAGTGCAAAAAGATTAACTGAAGCTACCTAAGAGATGTACACAAACAGACCTGTTATTAGCCTATGACCTAAACTGTCTAGCTAACTAAATACTGCATTGCAAAGGGATTACTGAAGTAGGATCCTGGGCTTGAGATTGAAGTTATTTTTTTCCTTAGGGTGCAGACCCAGTGACTGTAATCATACATCTTAGTCATTAAATAGCTGCTTTGCTCCAGTTTCTGTAAAGGTTTAAATATTGGACAAGTCCCACCTGATTTGGAACTATTAAGCTATCATCTTATTAATATGGCCGACATGCCTCATTTTAAAATGTCCGTAACTCCAACACATTTTTCACTTCTCTGTGAAGCACAAGTCACTTAAAGAAAATAATTATTCTCTGAGTCAGAGTGGAACGCCCTTCACTTCTGCAGGACTGTGGTATATGAAATCCATGATAAATGTTGACAGTGCGAAGCGACCCAGAATGAGTTAGCATGGCCGGCGAAACATGCTTTACCCAAGAGGCCTATGTGGCTCTGTGTACCAGCAACAACACCACAGCAACTGTGAGGGTAAAAGTTGCATTTCCCACATGATTCTGGCTTTAGGGGATGCCCCTGGTCAGATACCAACATGCTTCACGATGGTGCGGTGGCTCGGCGGTAGAGTTGTTGCCTTATAACGCCAGGGTACCAGGTTCGATCCTGACTATGGGTGCTGTCTGCACAGAGTTTGTACGTTCTCCCCGTAACCATGTGGGTTTTCTCTGGGTGCACCGGTTTCCTCCCACACTCCAAAGACTCACAGGTTTGTAGGTTAATTGGCTTCTGTAAAATTGTAACTTGTCCGTACTGTGTGTAGTATTTTGTTAGTGTACGGGGATTGCTATACATATAGTGTACAGAGGGTCCTATACATCCCATGAATGTTCTGCCTGTGACCAGATGGGTTTCCTCCAGCTGCTCCGGGTTCCTCCCACATCCCAAAGACAAGCAAGTTTGTAGGTTAATTGGCCTCTGTAAATTGTCTCAAATGTGCAGAGAGTGAACGAGAAAGTGAGATAACAGAACAGTTCTGAATGGGTGATCGATGGTCGATCCTGGGACCTAAAGCCTGCCCTTGGTGACTGACCCTGGGTTGGAACACCCTGTCATTCAGCCTTGTGTAGCTCTGGTCTTCGATGGCTCTGCTCCACACTACATCATCTTGCCTGAGAGTGTTGGCCAGAGTACAGCCAAATACAGGAACATTGATTGAGAGGCATACTGGAACTAGGGTTGCTGCCATCCTGAGAAGACAACTGGTTCACGCTTCAGTGATCCACTGCCACTTGCCTGGGATAGCACCTGAGTATTTGCTGGAGGCAGCTGAGGCCCACGTTACAACTCCCTTTGATACCAAAGCCTTGGTGGCTGCATGCTGAGATGAGATGAGACAATGGTGTGGACAGTAGAGATGCTGCTTTACAGCTCCAGTGACCTGTGTTCAGTCCTGATATCAAGTGCTGTCTGTGCAAATTATGTATGTTACCCCTGTGACAGTGTAGAGCATAAAGTGCTGGAGTAACTCAGAGGGTCAAACAGCTTCTCTGGAGAATATGTAAAGGCGACATTCCTTATAACATATTGATCTCCCAATATCTTGGTTATTTTAATGGATAGTCAATGGTCCCCATAACCAAATAAGCTCCAAACTACATAGACGGGGCCATGGTTTTTGTATTTGCACTATTATTGTTGTTTTACATGTGTGTGTGTGTATATGTGTGTGTGATTTATATGTGTATATTATATAGTGTGTGTGTGTATTATATATGTATATTATATTGTGTGTGTGTGTGTGTGTGTGTGTGTGTGTGTGTGTGTGTGTGTGTGTGTGTGTGTGTGTGTGTGTGTGTGTGTATGTGTGTGTGTGTGTGTTTTACTGAACTTTTTTTGTTGTCTATGCTGTTTACAGAGTACTATATTTACATATCTGTTGCTTTGCCAAAAGTAAGAATTTTATTGTTCCGTTTTGGGACACACTGTATGACAATAAGACATTTTGCATCTTGACTCTTCTCTTGAAATAGAATCTTCTGGCTAATCTCTGCGGATTTCTCCCAAGTTTCATCTAAAGTTAGGATAGGGAATTGGAAGTATAATGTAAGTTTGGGGGAAAGTAGCCTGGGGAATGATTTTTTTTTTTTTGCTACTGATGGTGAGATCACTGGCACAGCATCGCTGTTCCTTCCACTGATGAACAAAGAAGTGAGTGCACCTGAACCCTGTGGAGCGGCATGGAGTTACGGAGTACTTGGGGACCAGGATATTGCATCTTCTTCATAACATACAGTTCTTAATTACGACTGGTGGGACGCAGTCGTTCAACAAATGAGGACAGAAACCGAACGCTGCAAGTGTCAAAGGTCAGGAAGGAAAGCAGAGGAAGTCTAACAAAATCATTGTGCGTTTGCTGGATGCTGGACAAGATGACCAAGAAAACTGTACAGTTTGGCAGGACAGGCGTTTGTTCTCCAAAAATCCACAGGCAAACTGGACACAAAGTGCTGGAATAACTCAGCAGGTCAGTCAGCATCCTTGGAGAACATGGATAAGTGATGGTTCGGGTCAGGCCCTTCTTCAGACTCATCAGAGATCCCAACCTGACATGTCACCCATCCATGTTCTCCAGAGATACTGACTGACCCACTGCATTATTTCAGCACTCTGTGACTTTTTCTTTCTAAACCAGCATCTGCAGTTCCTTGTTTCTACTGGCAACTAGGCTGACTCATCTTTGAAAAAAGGCGTTCGATAACCCGGAGGGGTTGTTAATATAATCAATCGTGAATCGGCTCAATAGTTCGATGGTTCTTTTTTGTCACGTATGCACTGCACAGTGAGTTTCCTTTTTCATTCTCACACATGCACGTCACCATATATTTGCGCCATGTGCACAGATGCTATAGATTCGTAACACCTTTGGTTCACTGTGGTCTGTCTAGTGAAGGTAACGGTTACATTAAGGGTGGAGGACTTGCTATATCCCGAAGAACTGTGTCTTTATGGTTAATCACTAAAACAATGAATAGTCAGGCTTGCAACTACAGTTCAATTCTTGTGTTTTCATACCCTATGTGGAAATGAGTAAATGCATGAAAATGGTAGTTAACACCAGACCGCTTCAGTAAACCCACATTACGGTACACTGACTAACGCACAGGATGCATGGAAATCTCAGACTGAAATGTGAAGGTTTCCGACCTGAAATGTTGCATACCCATGTCCTCCAGAGAGGGTGTGAACAAGGCACTCAACCCAAAACGTCACCTATACCTTCTCTCTAGAGATGCTGCCTGACCCACTGAGTTACTCCAGCATTTCGTGTTTTGACAAATTTATAGTTTTGAATTTATCTAAACATACAATTTTACAATCACCCTGTGTTGACTTTGCGGTGAATGTGAGTCTTCAGTGTAAAAACGTTTCTCTCCTTATATACTGTAGAGTTGCTCCTTTCTTTCTTCTGAAAAATGATTGTAGTGTGCAGGAGCTCTGACGATACCAGATGGTGGGGTCGTTAATACATTAAGGGCTGTGTCACATAGCCAATTACTGTAACACTTTTGTACCAGACTTGTCTAGCTGTCACAATAAACAGTTGTGTTTTTCTTAATGCTCTATGCTGACTGAGGGAATGTAATATCCTCAGCTCTGGACTGATTCTGAAGAGCCCGTAATCCACTCTTTGACAGGCACAAAGTGCTGGAGTAACTCAGCGGGCCAGGTAGAATCTCTGAAGAAAAGGAATATGTGATGTTTCGGATCGGAACCCTTCTTCACAGTGAATGAGTCTAAAAAAGGGTTCTGATCCGAAACTTTATCTTTTCCTTTTCTCCAGAGATGCTGCCTGACCCGCCGAGTTACTCCAGCATTTTGTGTCTGTTTTCGGTGTAAACCAGGATCTGCAGTTCCTTCCTACACTCTTTTGAAAGGACAGTCAGGCAGGCTTAATGATTGCCCCTGCTGTGGGATACATTTACCAGTGGATTCCTAACATTCACCAAAACCCACTTGCAGACAAATACTGGCCATCCCAGGCTGACAAATGGACTCCTTTTAGACCTTCATGTTGCTTTTGTTCTTAAGTTAGAAAAATAGCAAAGAATGACTGAATTGGTCATCATACCTCCATAGTATTGTAATGAAGGGCATTAAACGACAAGACTGATGAGATTGTGAGACAAATAGATATGGTGAATGCACAGTATTTTACTTAGAGTGGGGGAATCATGAGCCAGAGGACTTAGGCTTAATGTGAGGGGGGAAAGATTTAACAGGAACCCAAGGGGCAACTTTTTACACAAAGGGTGGTAGGTATATGGAACGAGCTGCCAGAGGAGGTAGTTTAGAGGATAGATTTAGAGGAATATGGGTCAAACGTAGGCTATTGTGACTGGTGTAGATGTTGGTCGGTGTGGGCAAGTTCGACCGAAGGGCCTGTTTCCACGCTGGATGAATCTATGACTCTATGAATCTAGAGAACAATTACAAACAGTACAGAGAGAGAGAAAACTAGTTTTGCTTTTTACATTTATTGCTGTTTACAGCAATAATATTTGTATGTGTGTTGAACTTTTTACTTCTTTGGTATACAGGGGTATCTATAAACTAGTTGTTTGTAACCCGGGGTTGACCAGTAACCGCGAGACAAGGGACACCATACAAGGTGTATCCATTTTATTCAGACTGCCTCTCTGGAATTTCCTAAAATCATTGTTGTAGTCCAATCACTTGACACAATGCTTAACGTAATCTTAACCTTCAAGCAACAATTATTGTTCACAACCAGGAGGTATTTTACTTCGGAGTCACGTGAGTGACTTCGTGAAGACCACGCCAGCACGCATGCACGGCATATCGTCGCGCGCATTTGCATCGGCAGGCTGGGGGGGGGAGTGCGCTCTCTCCTCGGGCTCCTTCATAAGGCCGGTAGGTAAGTACTTACCTTGACTCCACAGGATGGACAAGGGCAAGAGGAAGGCGACGCTGTCGAGGAGCCGAACTGCATCGACCAGCCAACGGCCCTTGTCCCCAGAGCAGCAAGCAACACTGGCAGCTTCGAGGCATGTGGGGGCAGGAATGCGGAAGTCGGGCGCTCCCGCTACTTTAGGGGCCGACTCACCCGAGTGGTTTACCGCTCCAGAGCTGGATGCAACGGATCCAGACTACGAGCCCCCTTCCCCCAAGAAAAGAGGGGGGAAACAGGTACGTGGCAAGGGGTCTCGCTTTTCACAAGCGACCTCCTCCCCGAGTTCCAGAAGACCCGAGGGGGCTGGGCCGGGGGACAGCTGCACGACAGGGGAGCCCTGTAAAAGTGCAAAACGTACCACTGCCAGGGAGATCTGCTGTAGTGCAGTCTGGCAACACCACTGCTGCGTCGAGTAGGCCTGCTGGAGCAGATACCGCCGACAAAACACCCCGTCAGGCTGCGGTCAAGGGCGGAGGTGGCAGCAGTAGGCGGTTGGTCAGCTCAGCTCTGGGAGCGGCCGACCATGCGCCTCCACGCCAAAAGATGGGCAAGTGTGGAGGTAAGCCTGCACGGACTCCGGGGAGCCAGGTTCCGGGGGCCGGCGCCGATTCAAACCTGCCTTCATATTCAGACAGGTGGGCCGCCACAGTCTGGGAGAAGACAGACTAGCGGAGAGTCCGTGCGGGAGTCGTATGATCCTATTTGGGCTGTAGGTCACGGCAACCTGCCATTAGACCCTAGACAGCACCTTACGGAGGTGTGGTCCGATGGTGGAAGCCCCAGTGAGTTTGCAGGGCCTGGGGAAGTCGGCTTGTCCGCTGCACATAGCAGGGACGGTCGCGTAGAGCGGTTGGAGCTCTTAGTGGAGCAACTCCTCCAGCGGGACCGGGAACGAGAAGAGCGGGACTTGCGGGCATCCACTAGGGTGGGAGGACCCCACTCAGCATCTCATCGTCTCCAGCCAGAAGCGTGAGTGATTGCCCAGCTGCTGTGTTTGAAGTCGACCCAGGACAGCCAGTGACCGCTGAGCCATAGCATGAGGAGGATATGCAGGATGTGGTGAGACAGGTGAACCTCTGCACCACAAATTGGCGGGCACCATTGATTACCTGACTACGCACCAACTTCAGAGTCAGGTTCTCAATGATACCTTGGAGAAAATAAAACCGCCCGAGAACTGCATCAACCTCAGTGTGCCCTTGGTTAATGCCCAGATCTGGGGACACTTGAGTATGGCCACCAGGATGCAGGATGTCCGCGTATCTTAAAGGTTCTCTCCACGGGCATAACGGCGTTTGCTAGGACCCTGGACGGGGATAATGTGTCCCGTGAACAGCAAGATGCACTGGCACTCCTATGCAACGCCCAGTATGAGATAAACTGCCTTCATAAGAGCTCCATAAAGCCCACACTCAACCCCAAATTCGCGGGGTTGTGCCGTCCATCAACCGCTCCAGTTGTTTGGAGACCTGTCCAAACAGGTGAAGGAACTGGACGAGGTGACCAAAACAGCTGGCCTCATGAAACATCCGTCGGCCAGACTTCACCCATATCACCGGCAACAGCCTAATACAACTTGGAAACCACGGCTGCCGGACAGGGCACAAAGATCCTACCTACCTCCATCTCAACAAACACAACGACCTTTTTTAGGGCAAGGCCATCAGCGGCCTGCATGGAAGATGCGGCCGCCGCCCCGTCAACCTCCACAACGTCCACCCAAAACACCGTACGTACGGAACCGCCGTTAACCATGGAGGTAAGGGGGTCTGGTTCCTCTCACGCCGTAGCATCTCCTCCTGCACGAATAGGTGGGCGATTGCGGGCTTTCTTGGACATATGGAAAACTGTCACCACGGATGAGTTTATTTTACAAAGTGTTCAAGGGTATGTTATAGAATTTATTGGAGGTATAAATCCCCCTACCCAGCATTCGCCTCATAGGAATTTTACTCTATCCCAAAAAGAAGTGGAGGCAGGACATGCTGAAATTATACGGCTAGCAGCAAAAGGGGTAATTGGCAAAACCAAGCATGAACCTATTGAGTTTGTGTCTAACATCTTCACCAGAATTAAAAAAGATGGGCGATGTCGGATTATAATAGACTTAACTGAGTTGAACACTTTTGTACAATATACCCATTTCAAAATGGATACTTTTGAAACAGCTAGGCAGATGCTTTACCCAGGGTACTTTATGGCATGCATCGATTTGAAAGATGCATACTATACGGTGCCCATCGCTGAGGCTCACAGGAAATTTCTGAAGTTTTTCTGGAAGGGTCAATTATGGGAATACAAGGCATTGCCCAATGGAATCACCACAGCCCCTAGGCTGTTTACCAAATTGGTAAAACCTATATTGGCTCTTCTCCGACAACAAAATTATATAGTAATGGCATATTTGGATGATATCCTTATAGTGGGTCAGACTCTCCAATTGGCAATTCAAGGAGTGGCTGCAACCAAGGCTCTGTTCGAGAAGCTGGGGTTTGTAATCCATCCAGACAAATCAAAATCTGCACCCGGTACGGGTTATGGATTATTTGGTGTTCACCCTAGACACCAATTTAATGAAGATTACCATCCCAACTAATAAAGCTACTGCTATAATAGAAGAGTGCCACAATCTTGCTTGCGCCAGGGTACCAAACAGCAAAAGTTATAGGCAAATTGGTAGCTACATTCCCAGCTGCACGATTCGGACCACTACACTACCGAAATTTACAAAGATCAAAAATCACAGCATTAAAAACAAATGCTGGGCACTTTGATCAGCCAATTCGGTTACCACCGGAAGCTAGAAACGAGCTACAATGGTGGGTTGACAATATTAGAGAGTGTCATAGACCCATCATAGTGAGCAACCCTGATGTTGTGCTACAAACTGACGCAAGCGCACAAGGCTGGGGAGCAACTGATACGATGTCCAGTTGTGGTGGCAGATGGAACTCTCATGAGTCTACATTCCTGGAGTCACACGGGATAAACTATATAGAAATGCTGGGGGCATTTCATGGACTGAGGGCTTACTGTACTAATTCACAGGATTTACATGTCCGCCTTCAAATAGATAATACTACAGTGGTGGCTTACATCAATCATATGGGTGGTATCAGGTCTTGTGATGAATTGGCTAATACAATTTGGCACTGGTGCATTGAAAGAAATATTTGGATTACTGCGACCTATTTGCCCGGGAAGCTTAATACAGTGGCGGACACCAGGTCACGAGTCTTCAATGACAACATCGAGTGGATGTTGAACCCCCAAATTTTTGGAGATATTATAGCTCACTTTGGGACACCAGATATTGACCTATTTGTGTCCAGGCTGAACCATCAGATACCAACGTATGTGTCGTGGGAACCAGACCCTGGGGCAATAGCAATGGATGCGTTCTCTATCCATTGGGGGAAATGGTTTTGCTACGTTTTTCCCCCATTTTTGCCTCATCAGTCGGGTATTGCAGAAAATTAAATTAGACTCTGCAACTGGCATATTGATCATTCCCGACTGGCCTACACAACCATGGTACCCGATGGTCGTTAAAATTTTAAAACAACCATGGATGGCGATTGGGAAACACCCCAAATTGATTACTCACCCCATTCCGGGGGTTTCCTTGCCATGGTCATTTAAACTTGTTGGCCTGCAGGTTCTGAAAAGACCACTCATCCGGGCAGGCATCTCTTCACGAGCCATAGAACTTATCGCCGCATCATGCCGAGAATCAACTCGGAAACAGTACCTCACCCAGATCAGGAAGTGGGAGGCATTCTGTGCCCGGACCAACAAGTCTTCCAACTTGGCAACGATACCTGATGTCCTGGAGTTTCTAGCTGGTCTTCATTTCGATGCTGTCTCAGCTACAGTGCCATTAACAGCGCCAGGAGTGTGCTGTCCTCATACCTGGATATAGGTATCAGCTCCAACCACCTGGTGTCTAAACTAATGAGGGGAGTGTTCAACACCAACCCTTCGCGACCCAGATATACAGTAACGTGGGATGTGGGGATCGTGCTGACCCTACTAAGGAGCTGGGCTCCAATGAATGAGCTACCACTGAAACAGCTCACCCTCAAGGTGGTGATGCTGATGGCACTGACTACAGCCCAACGAGTCCAGACGTTACAAAAACTACGACTGGACAGCATGGTGGCCACCACTGGTTGAATAAATTTCTTTGTCGAAGAATTATTGAAGCAGCACGGGCCAGCGTATGGGCTGCAGTTTGAATTTTGGGCGTACCCTGTAGATGCCACTCTCTGCATAGTCACCCATCTCCACCACTACATCCGAGTTACTGGAGTTATCAGGATGAAGGAACAGGCGTTCCTCATCAGCCACAAACCTCCGCATCATCGGGTGACTGCACAGACTATCGCCAGGTGGCTCAGGATGGTGTTGGATGCAGCAGGAGTTGCTACTGACATTTTTAAGTCTCATTCCACCAGAGCTGCATCCACATCAGCGGCGAGGGCCATGGAGGTGCCCATGGACCACATTCACGCCACCGCGGGCTGGGCCAGTGAAGAAACCTTTCAACGGTTCTACAACAAGCCACTGGTCGCCCCTGCGACATTCGCAGAAGCTATCCTGGGAACCGCTCAGTGAATGTCTGTCCCCGAATTAGGGGTTATTTGTTGTTTACTTGATTAATAAATTGTGTTGATTTTTCAGCCAGTTTCGACTGAACTCCATTAACAGCCTTCCTCCATCAGACTGGCGGCAGTGTGATAAGCATGGACGTTGTCCAGGACGTGAAATCACAGAGCTTTGAAATCTTCACGAAGTCACTCACGTGACTCCGAAGTAAAATAGTAAGATTAAACGAGAACTTACCAAGTTTGAAGGTTGATCTGTATTTTACGAGGAGTCGCGGTGAGGGATTTCGTGCCCACCGCTCCCACCCTCTATCATAAGGTCAACTAGGAAGTTCTACGTTTTTCATCTTACTATTTTTAGTCATGATTTGTTTCTGTGATTCCACACCGCTGCTTTGAAGGATGCCGCGCATGCGTGCTGGCGGGGTCTTCACGAAATCCCTCACCGCGACTCCTCGTAAAATACAGATCAACCTTCAAACTTGGTAAGTTCTCGTTTAATCTTACTAGTTTAGAGGATAGGTTTAGAGGGATATGGGTCAAACGTAGGCAAGTGTGACTGGTGTAGATGCACCATTTACATGGTGGTGCAGCAGTAGAGTTGCTGCCTTACAGTCTCTGGCGCAAATAGAAAGACCGCGCAAACCGGAAGAGCAGAAGATCAGAGTTTACACACTAACGCCTCCCTTGATATAATAATATTATTCATTCGCTTTTTAAAAGATTGTAAATTGTCCCTAGTGTGTGGGATAGTGCTAGTGTATGGGATGTTCGCTGGTCAGTGTGGACTCAGTGGGCTGAAAGGCCTGTTTCCACACTGTATCTCTAAACTAAACTAAGATCAGCTTTTGCCCTAAATCCTGTATATCTAAAGTTTGTGCACAACTCTTTTAAAGATGATCCTGGAATTTTCTTCAAGCAGCCTTTCACATTTTCTCCAGATCCCAATAACTATGTGAGTGAAAATATTTAATCTCATTTGCACAATGGAGCTTTTTTACAACAATTTAAAATCCTTCATCTATGGAAACAGACCCTTCAGCCCAATTTGCCCACACTGGCCAACATGTCCCATCTACACCTGTCCCATCTACACCTACGCCTTCGTTAGACCCATAAACCTCTAAATCTGTCTTATCCATGTACCTGTCCCAATGTTTCTTAAACATTGCGATAGTACTTGCCTCAACTGCCTCCTCCGGCAGCTTGTTTCATATACCCACCACACTTTTTGTGAGAAAGTTACCCCTCAGGTTCCTATTAAATATTTTTCCCCTCACCTATACCCTCTGGTTCTCGATTCCCCTACTCTGGGCAAGGAACTCCGTGGGTCTACCCGATCTATCCCTCTCATAATTGCGTACCCCTATATATGAAACATTTTCTATGTTTCTATGAACAGCCCTCATCATCCTGTGCTCCAAGGAACAGAGTCCGAGACTGCTGAACCTCCTCCTAGAGCTCAGGCCTGAAACCATTGCTGTCTTTTGTGTCATTTATACTGTAAATGTCCTAACGCTGCTGGACTTTTTTCACAAAGTTTTTCACTTCATTGCGGGTGGGGGAGGGGGGGGGGGCTGTGGCAGCACACACACACTAACCACCCCCCCACACACACACTACCACACCCCCCCCCCACACACACACTAACCACCCCCCTTGATATTATATTATATTATTCATTTGCTCCTTTTACCCCGTCCCTACTTTATCCACTCACGCATAGCCCCCAACTCGCAGGCGTGGTTATAGAGGGCAGAGGCAGAGCGAGGGCAGAGGCAGAGAGAGGGCAGGGGCAGAGAGAGGGCAGGGGCAGAGAGAGGGCAGAGGGCAGGGGCAGGGGCAGAGGCAGAGAGAGGGTGGGGCAGAGGGAGAGAGTGGGCAGAGGCAGAGGGAGAGAGAGGGCAGAGGCAGAGGAAGAGCGAGGGCAGGGGCAGAGGGACAGAGAGGGCAGGGGCAGAGGGAGGGCAGGGGCAGAGGGAGGGCAGGGGCAGAGAGAGGGCAGGGGCAGAGGGAGGGCAGGGGCAAAGGAAGGGCAGGGGCAGAGGAAGGGCAGGGGCAAAGGGAGGGCAGGGGCAGAGGAAGGGCAGGGGCAGAGGAAGTGCAGGGGCAGAGGCAAAGGGCAGAGGGCAGGGCGCACGGTGTCACATGGAAGGGCTGGTTCCCGAACGCAATACTCCCTCACTTCAGCTCCAGGCTCCAGCTCTGGGCTCCGGCTCTGGGCTCCGGGCTCTGGGCTCTGGGCTCCAGCTCCGGGCTCCAGCTCCAGCTCCAGCTACAGGCGCCAGAGAGAGGCTGGGGGGGAGAGGGTCTTCAGCTACGATATTTGGTCTCAGTCCACGGCCCGACTTGCTCGTTCTTTGTGCATCTCTTTTGAATGGCGGGCGGGCAGCGAGCGGGCCAGGTGACGTCACTCGCAACACGTGTAACACAGCGTGCAGCCATTGTGACGTCATCACGTCATCAGCCAAAGTCTTCAATTTTCTAAGTTATTTGATTAATAACTCGAGAAGTAATGCATGAGATTTTCAGGTAAGGCATAAATCTCTATCGGAATATATAAAAATGTTACTGTTAGCGCGTTGCATTTTCGAGAAGAGGTGAACCATACACACACACACACATCCAAGATCAGAGTTTTAATAGTTGCAAGACCAAGTTGGCCCGTTGGGTCCCGTCCCCTCAACATGCAGTTGCGGGGGGGGGGGGGGGGGGGGGTGGCCTTTGGCGTCACACACTCACACACTCACACACATACTAACCACCCCCCACACGCACACACTAACGCCTCCCTTGATATTATATTAATATTATTCATTTGCTCCCTTTAGAGAGGGAGAGGGAGTGGGGTAGAGATTGAGGCGTGGGGGGGGGGGGTGTGCGGCGTCACTGGGAGGGGCTGTTTCCCAAACCCAATACTCCACCACTCATCCAGAGGTCCCAATACTCACCACTCCCTAGTGAGGGAGGGGGTGGGCAGAGAGGGAGGGGGGCAGAGAGGGAGGGGGGGCAGAGAGGGTGGGGGGACAGAGAGGAATGGGGCAGTGATGGAGGGACGGCAGTGATGGAAGGACGGCAGAGAAGGAGGGAGGGCAGAGAGGGAGCAGGAGGTAGAGAGGGAGGGGATAGGGGGTAGAAAGGGAGGGGGAGGGGGTAGGAGACAGGGGGAGGGTGGTATAGAGCGAGGGGGAGGGGTAGTAGAGAGGGAGGGGGAGGGGGTACAGAGGGAGGGGCAGGGGGTAAAGGCAGCATCTACCCATATCGTAGAGCAGCAGCCTTCCCACCAGGCTCTGGGCGGAGGACCCGAGCGAGGCTGCGGGCAGGTGTGGACCAGAGCGATGCCTTGGGCCATCGACCCGAGGACTCTGAGCGAGGTGGCGGACAATCGGCGACCTGAGGGAGGCTGCGGGCGGACGTGGACTCGAGGGAGGCTGTGGGCAGGCGGGCGTCGACCCAAGGACCCGAGCAAGGCGGCGGGCGGGCATCGAGCTTGGCTCGGCCCACGGCAACAGCCTCTCGACCAGGCGCCTGGCCCGAGCGCGGCAGCGGCCGGGCGGGCATGTACCCAAGCGAGGGCAGCACGCAGAGCCATTGTGATGTCATCAGCCAAAGCCGCTCGGTTTTATTTTCAAAGTTATTTCAGATTCTTGAACATTTTGACGAATAACTCAAGAAATAAAGCATGAATTTTTCAGGTAAGACGATTTCAGAGTCCAATAATTATAGAGATATATATCTATATAACTAAAAGTCTCATCTTGACCACTTCCTGTCTGCACTGTATATTAATTTTAGAAAAAACGCTACTATACATTACTATGATTTTTGGCCATCTTACTCACAGTCCTCCTCTGCTGAGGCAGTCCTCAGGATTTTTCCGATCGATAAAAAATGAAAAAGTTATAAGTGTTTAAAAAATCTTGAGATCAGCTCTCGCCTGTCGATCACCACAATGAAGGTAACGTCCCTTCCGGGGGGGGGGGGGGGGGGGGCAGAGCAGGACTATAAAACTCCAGATGCCTGGATGCGAGTCAGTCACTCTGGAAGATCATGAGGAGAGTCCACAACTGTGATTCCAGACTGTGAATCAACTGAACTGTGAGTCTGCAATGTACTTGCAATAAATGATTTGTTAGGCCTTAATGACGATGCAATGAGTTGTTTGGCAATTTGGTGGCCTACACTCTGCTTGAAATGCTATGAAATTTAATGTTCTGGCCTGCATTGCTTGAAATGCTATGAAATTGAATGTGGTAGCCTGCACGCTGCTTGAAATGGTATGAAATTGAATGTGGTGTCCTGCACTCTGGTTGAAATGCTATGAAATTGAATGTGGTGGCCTGCACTCTGCTCTAAATGCTATGAAATTGAATGTGGTGGCCTGCACTCTGCTCTAAATGCTATGAAATTGAATGCGGTGGACGTACTCTGCTCTAAATGCTATGAAATTGAATGTGGTGGCCTGCACTCTGCTCTAAATGCTATGAAATTGAAGGTGGTGGCCTGCACTCTGCTTGAAATACTATGAAATTGAATCTGCTGGCCTACACTCTGCTTGAAATGCTATGAAATTGAATGTGCTGGCTTGCGCTCTGCTTGAAATGCTATGAAATTAAAAGTGCTGGCCCTGCACTCTGCTTGAAATGCTATGAAATTGAATTTGGTGGCCAGCACTCTGCTTCAAATGGAATTTCAAGGAATAGCCGATATATTATATATAAATATATATATATATGTATATATATATATAAATATATATATATATATATATATATATATAATATATAATGCACATATATAATATATATATATATATAATATATATTATATATTATATATGTATTATGTATATATATATATTATATATATTATATATATTATGTATATTATACACATAGAATACATATGCATAATATAATATATATATAATATACATATATAATATATAATATATATGATAATATATATGTATTGTGTGTATAATATATTTATGTGTGTATGTATAATATGTATATATATATAAAATATAAATTATATATGGACATGACTGACTTGGCAAATGAAATTCCTCATATGTTGCAAAACATAATTGGCAAATTAAGTATTATTGTATTGTATTGTACTGTATTGTAAACTATTAGTGTATTATGTCATTTTCCTCCCTGCCCATATAAGAAATATTTCTGCCTGTCATTCGTGGCTGTGGTTGCAGCCTTTCTTTCCAATGAGGCTGCAACCACAAGAGCCATAAATTACACAGCCACAGTAACTTTATCTGATTCCACACATCACAGGTATTGACTCTGTCAGGGAAATTCCCTTTGTTCCACCCACTCTATTTTACTCCCTGGTGAGATACAAAAGCTTGAAAGCACATTCCACAGGTTCAGGAACAACTTCTTCCCTGCTGCAGTCAGACTATCGCCGAAGGCCAGCACAGTGGCGCAGGGGTAGAATTGCTGCCTTACAGTGACAGAGACCCGGGTTCAATCCTGACTATGGGGGCTGTCTGTACAGGGTTTGTACTTTTCCCTGTGACCACGTGCAAACAAAGATTATCATTATATTTTGGGTACGTGAGAATCATAAAATAATACCTATAAATTATTTTACTTTTTTCCTGTATAAGGAGAAGGGGCCCCCATATGAAATATGAACTGTTTCTCTTCCCACAGATGCTGCCTGACCTGCAGAGCTTTTCCAGCATTTTGCATTTTCTGTTCTTATATAATTTTTGGGTCAGTTATTGTTATCCTACTTGTACAAGTCTAGCCTGCCGGGCAAATCCCGTCTTTCAGCTCACTGGATAGCAAGCAATCAAAAGCTTTTCACTGTACCTCAGTACACGTGACTTTACATTACACTAAACTAAAAATGATATAACACAGGACTTAGAAAGTGAATGTACTATCATGTTCCTCTGGTTGGTGTTTTGTTGACATTTCACAGATGCTTTAAAGTAGCGCAGTACTAGAGTTGCTGCCTTACAGCATCAGAGACCCAGGTTCGATCCCGACTACGGGTGCTGTCTGTACGGAGTTTCTACGTTCCCCCGTGACCTGCGGGATTTCCCCGAGGTGTTCGGTTTCCTCCCACAATCCAAAGACGTACAGGTTTGTTGGTTAATTGGTATAATTGTAAATTGTCTCTTGAGTGTAGGATAATGTTAATGTGCTGGGATTGCTGGTCGGCATGGACTCGGTGGGCTGAAGGGCCTGTTTCCACACTGTATCTCTGAACTAAACTAAACTAAAGTGTTTTTACACATTATGCAGAGCAAAGTATTTCCTATCCCCTCCCCGGAATCCACCAAATCAGACAGATGCTAAAAGATAAAAGCAGAAAGTGATAGAAATGCACAGCTAAGTGATGACGGGACACATTGCAAACATTAACCTTTTTCTTTTCGATGTCCACTGCCCTGCTGTGCATTTCTCTGACTTCCTGTCTCTACTTCACATTTGCAGTGTTGGTGTCTTTCCATTTATCACTGAAATGTTAAGAGATGCATCTCGAGATAGTCTCGTCCTTTCATTACATGGACAACTCGAAGCAAGCAGACTCTGTGCTGAATGAATGGAGCATTAACAAAACTGGTTCACATGTAAATAATGCGACAGTGAGCAAAACAAACAAAACAAAGAGTTGTGGTGAAGGAAGCAAACCGGACATTGTCATAGCAACAGCCGGAGATAAAGCCAGGATTCAGTACAAGAGGAGATAGTCCAACAAGCGTCAGACAAAACTGCTTCATTTTTTGGACTTTGATTTAAGTTACTTTAACAGCAAAGCTGCTTTAAAAACACCTCATTTTTTTACTTTTTAATCTTTTTGATATTGCTTGGGGTGAGATGTTCGATTCTTGGACGTGCAGACCAACTGTACCCTATTCAATTCACGGTCCTGATTATCACATCATTCAGCACAGACCTAGGATTAAAACTTTCCAATGCTATAAGCTGCAAGATATCAGGATCTCATTAGTTTAGTTTAGAGAAACAGACCCTTAGGCCCACTGAGTCCGCGCTGACCAGCGATCACCCCATACGCTAGCACTATCCTGCACACACTAGCGACAACTTACAATCTTTACCAAAGCCAATTAACCTACAAACCTGTACGTTTATGGAGTGTGGGAGAAAACCAGAGCTCCCAGAGAAAACCCACACGGTCATTGGGAGAATATACAAACTCCGTACAGACAGCATTCATAGTCAGGTTGGAACCCGGGAAAGCAAGTATGACCTGAGCCAAGATCTCAGAAATAGCATCATCTGTACCGTGAGACAGTTGTTGTTTTTGTCAGTGTTAGCTATCTCTGCACCATTGCTGTAGAGTGGAGCAACCTGCAAGTGCTTCCTGGCCAGACCCAATGGAAGTAATAAGCTTTAGTCTGAGAAGAGCCATGGGGCTGGTTTAGTTTAGTTTGGACATACAGCGTGGAAACAAGTGATTCAGCCTACTGAGTCCACACCAACCATCGATCACCCCTTCACACCATTTCTATGTTATCCCACTTTCGCGTCCACTCCCTACACATGAGGGGCAATTTACAGAAGACAACTAACCCACAAACCCACACCTCTTTGAGATGTGGGAGGAAACTAGAGCACCTGGAGAAAACCCACAGTCACGGAGAACATGCAAACTCCACAAGGACAGCACCTGAGGTTGGCGATTAAATCAGGGTTACCATTTACACCACTGTGCCACCTTATTCCCTGCTTGATCAATGCAGTGATAACTCCCTGCAGTTTATATCTTTCTTCTCTACTTGTAGTCATACAACCAAGTCTATCATCTACAAACCTCCTAATTGTGATTACTAATGTAAATCTAAATAAATTATATTAAATACTGAAAAGAAGACATCCTGTGCATACAAGTGCAAACAGACTTCCAGTCAATAAAATGCCCACTAACCATCACTTGACCCCATCTGATGAGAGGGGGAAGATGGAAAGTTTTTGAAGAAACCTTCACCCCACTTACTCCCTGCCAGTAATGGAAGTTGAAAATCAATGGTAACCCCAGAATTTTGAGACCATATTGATGGTAGATCTAGGGAGAGAAGAGAACTTCTCACTTCTTTAGGTTTAGATTTATTATTGTCACAGTACTGAGGTACAGTAAAAGCTCTGTTTTGCATGCTATCCAAACAGATCAGTATACCACATATCGATACAACCAGTTCAAACTCAAGTACAACAGACAGAGGAAAGGGGAAGATACTGTAAATTTGTATTATCTTGGAATAAAAACCCATAACCCTAAGGTGTGCAGCAGTAGAATTGCTGCCTTATAGTGCTTGCAGCGTTGGAGTCCCAGGTTCGATCCCGACTATGAGTGCTGTCTGTACAGAGTTTGTACATTCAGCGTGGTTTTTTTGTCAGTGATCTAAGGTTTCCTTCCACACTCCAAAGACATACAGGTTTGTAAGTTAATTGGCTTGGTATACAGTAAATGTAAATTGTCCCTAGTGTGTGCCGGATAGTGTTAATATCGTTAGTCAGTGCGGACTTGGTGGGCCGAAGGGCCTGTTTCCACGCTGTATCTCTAAAACTAAAACTTTAGAAAAACTCCACCAAATTGACCAATTCATCCAGAAGCTGAGAGCGAATGAATCAATCATTCTTACATGATGCGAATGTATGTAGCAGATAAACATGCATGACAGAAATGTACTTATTGAGCTACAAGTAAAAAGTTACAAGCCAAAGCTAATGTGTGAGCCATAACTTCACTCAGCTCTCTGTGTGTGTTGGCACTGAGGGCAGCAGGAACATTACCATTGCAGTCAGAGCTGTGGCGGTTTGAGGGCCGACAGTGTGTGTCAGTCGCTGTACTGCTAATGGCTGTCAGCTGACATTTCTCAGCATTCCTTGTCACAGCACAAATGGTAATGTGCTAATTCTAACACAAATCATACATCCTCCCTTAAATTAACATCTTCTCTCAATGGATATTACAAAAGCGCATTTGTTAACCTCTCGGCCCAAGGAGATCAGCACAGAATCTCTCAACAAGCACTTTTATGTCATTAATATACTCTTAATAAGGATAATCTTTAGCCATATGTCTTTCTGGGCAGTACGGTGGCACAGCGCTAGAGCTGCTGCCATACAGCGCTAGAGACCCGGGTTCGATTCTGACCATGGGTGCTGTCTGCACCGAGTGTGTATGTTCTCCCTATGACTACATGAGTTATCTTCGGGTGCCCAGGTTTCCTCCCACACTCCAAAGGCGTACAGGTTTATAGGTTAATTGGCCTCTGGAAATTGTCCCTGGTGTGTCGAACAAGTGTGCTGATGATCGCTGGTTGGTGGGGATAGGTGGGCCGAAGGCCCTGTTTCTATGCGGTATCTCTGAAACTAAAGACTAAAGCTCTCAACTTTGGCATCTTTGAGACAATGCATCTCATTCTTCACTCTATTATGATTAATGACAATTTCTTTACTCAATACCTTCATTAATGTTAACAAGTTGAAGCATGTAATAACGTGCCTTTATATGTTACTTCTAGAAGAATTTTCTCCATCCTGTTGGTTACAACTTAATCAAGGTCCAACAAATGACATTTATCAGCAGTAAATAGTTGTGTTTCCATCATGGACATCGGCCTTCCACTAAATCAAAGCAGAGTCAACTTTGTTCCCACCAATAATAGATCCATCTGTTATGAACTTAAACAACAACTTGAACTTGACAACAAAACTACTCAAAGCAAATAACTTTGAGTTGAAGATAGACACAAAGTGCTGGAATAACTCAGTGGGTCAGGCAGTATTAATTGAGAGAAGGAATAGATGATGTTTTTGGTCGGGACCCTTCTTCAGACTGCTGAACCCGATCTATCTTTGGTATCAACCAGCATCTGCAGTTCCTTCCTGCACATTTTGTCTGCTCCATCGCGAAATCTCCCCAACATATGCCTACTTTGAGGAAGTGTCCAGTCTGAAGAAGGTCCCGACCTGAAAAATCACCTATTCCTTTTCTCCAAAGATGTTGCCTGAACTGGAATGTGGGAGGAAACCAGAGCACCCGGAGAAAACCCACGCAGTCACGGGGAGAATGTACAAACCACCGTACAGACAGTACCCATAGTCAGGATTGAACCTTGCGTCTCTGGCGTTGTGAGGCACTGCTCCACTGTGCAGGAATGGCTTCTCTGTGATGACATGTATGCCCATTGATGAAAATTGGTGTGCGGCCTCCTTACCTCCCCTTTCTGAAGCCAATGATTAGTTCCTTGGTTTTGTTGACATTGAACGAGATTCAATTAAATCAGTCCGGATTGGCCTTTCCACTTGAAATGTCAGGGATAGGAACATATTGAAAGTACATAGAAATGGATGGCTCTAATAATAGGCAAACTTACCACATGTCCTAACCAAACCACGTTACCATTTACTTTACATCCAGTTAAACAATCTTAATTAGTCCACCAAAGATACATACAAAATGCTAGAGTCATTCAGCGGGTCAGGCAGCATCTTTGGGGGAAAAGGATGGATGATGTTTCGGGTCGAGACCCTTCTTCAGACTCTCGGTCTGGAACTGGGCCCAGATCCAGGTGACGGCCTCGGCCTGCTGGCGGCTGGGGGAGAGGCGAGGATCGGTGGAGTCATTGGTGACGGTCCGCGGGTGGCCGGAGTGCGGGTAAGGGTTGGCAGTCATGGTGGTGGTGGAACGTGTGTGGGCCGGGGAAGGCTCCAGCAGCCTGGCCTGGTGATGATGGTGGGCAGGTCTCTCCGCTATAACCAAAATCCATTATACTTCATAATAACGAGGATTTACTGTGTTACTGAAATTTAGCCTCAGCCACAGCAATCCCCCCCACTCAACTCCCTCTACATGAAGACATTTTTCCTCTCTTCCTGCACCGTTTCATTTATTTCATGCATAGGAAGGAACTGCAGATGCTGAAGTTAGACACAAAATGCTGAAGATTTATTTATTTCAAGTCTCACTTGTAGCCTCTCAACTAACAAACACAATCTGACTATCATACAATAACATGTAACTATTTTGATTATATCACAAAATACAACGCAATGAATTCCCTTTAAAATCAGCCTTCCTTTCTAAATCAGTACAAAATTCTCTTGAAAGCCTTATTCTCCTTCAGAAATCATGGGACACGATACAATAGCAGTATTTTGAATTGGTATTCAGGTTTATATTGGCTCAATGTTAGCTCTTACCTTTTGTGTGTTATTATTCTGTTAAAACCGAGAATTCTGTTAACTTTTATTGCATCCTTATGGAAGGCCAGTGGCCTTCTCCATTCAGTAATGCAATCTTACTGCTAGTTATTTACTGTTGGTTATATGAAATCTGAAGAAGACAAAAATCTAGAGGGACTAAAGTCAATTTCAGGAAAAGCTCCAACAATTCTATTATCTGGGAAGGCACGGTGGCGCAGCGGTAGAGTTGCTACATTACAGCGCAAAATATCCGGGTTCGATCGCGACTTTGGGTGCCGTCTGTATAGAGTTTGTATGTTCTCCCCGTGATTGCATGGGTTTCCTCCCGGTGCTCCGGTTTCCTCCCACATTCCAAAGACATACGGTTTGTAGGTTAGTTGGCTTCAGAAATATTGTAAATTGTCCAGGCTCACCCCCAGAAAGTGAGTAGTGATAGATTGAGATTAAGGTATTTGTAGAATATAAAGAAGTAATGTTTATGAGATTCTCTTGCCCGGAGTATGGGAAGCGAGAACCAGAGGACATAGGTTTAAGGTGAGGGGGGAAAGATTTAATAGGAAACTGAGGGGTAACCTTTTCCC
The DNA here is from genome assembly GCA_035221665.1 of Okamejei kenojei. Taxonomy (NCBI): domain Eukaryota; kingdom Metazoa; phylum Chordata; class Chondrichthyes; order Rajiformes; family Rajidae; genus Okamejei; species Okamejei kenojei. Next base: position 63,500,639 of record CM069136.1, on the reverse strand, counting down.
ACAATAGGTGGTGGATATATGCAACGAGCTGCCAGAGGAGGTTGTTGAGGCAGGAACTAACACAACATTTAAGAAACATTTTGACAGGTACATGGATAAGGTTAGAGGGATATAGTCCAAACATAGACAGGTGGAACTAGTGCAGATGTGACATGTTGGTCAGTGTAGGAAAGTTGGGCTGAAGGGTCTGTTTCCACGTTGTATGACTCTCTCTAGGAGAGCACTAACTTCTGCCGTTGGTGCTGTTTTCCACAGCCACCTTTGAGTTCTGCGTGGGAATGTGACAAAACATCACTTCAAATTAATCTCACAAAATAACGTTTGAAATAATTTTGAAAAATGCCGCTATTCCTAGGTTGGTGTGGAAAATCGATTGCTCGTCAAGTTTCATCTCATCTCTCCCGGGTGATGGTGTATACACGTCAGGCACTGAGTTTCAGGACTCAGCTATTAACTTCACACATCTATTCGTAGAATTCATGATAAAACTATTTTGGCTTGCTTGTCATTTTCCCCCCTTCTCTCTCAGCTTAAAATATGAAAATGCCCAACAAGTTTATTTAATTTATAGTTATATATATATATATATATATATATATATATATATATATATTGTTTTGTTGTGTGACGGTGGCGCAGCTGTAATGTTGCAACCTTTTGTTTTGTAAAATATTTTTATTAGAAGTAATTACATATTAAGAAGAAATAATATAAAATCAAAAAAAAAAAATATTATTCGTCACATACATTCTTAATATTTTTAAAATTTACAGTCAATCTTACTTATACTTCTATATTTTTTTTATTTTATAACAGTAGGAAATAAAGATAGGTAATAAAAAGAAAGAGAAATAAGAAAGAGATAAATAAAATGAGTGGAGTAATAATGTTGCAACCTTACAGTGCCAGAGACCCAGGTTCGATCCTGACTATAGGCACTATCTGTACGTTCTCCTCGTGACTGCATGGGTTTATACCGGGTGCTCCGGTTTCCTCCCACACTCCAAAGATGTGCAGGTTTGTAGGTTAATTGGCTTCGGTAAAAAAAAAGTTAATTGTCCATAGTGTTTAGGATAGTGTTAGTGCACAGGGATTGCTGGTCGGCTCAGACTCGTGGGCCGAAGATTCTGTTTCCACACTGTATCCCTAAACAAAACGAAACAAATCGAAACTAGGGCCTGATTACATTATTGATATCTTCAATACACGTCTGACATTTATCGATAAAGTGTCATGACTTGGTTTTACAACAGCTCTGCCCAAAAGCACAAGAAACTGCAGAGTTGTGGATGCATTCTGTCTGCAGCTACTTGGTGCCTTGCCTTTTGCGAATGCAGGCTATTTTTATATGCCAGTAGATATTTTTGTTCCCCACATCCAAGCAGCCCCATCATCATAAACAGTAATGGGGACTTAATGGCAGCCTGTGCTCCAAGGATTTGAGTCTGAGCCTGTTCAGCCTCTCCCTATAGTTCAGGCCATCGAGTCCTGGCAAGAGGTTGTGTCCAGGTGTCAGTGGTTATGGGGAGAAGGCAGAGAATGGGGTTAGTAGGGAGTTATAGATCAGCCATGATTGAATGGCGGTTGATGGGCCAAATGGCCTCATTCTTCTGCTATCACTTATGATCTTATGAACACCTTTGTAAATGTTCTCTGTGCTCTTTCCAGCTTAATGACTTCATTCCAATAGCAGTGCGACCAAAAATTAACACTTCTCCAAATGAGGCCCCACTAATATCTCGTACAACTGTAGCATAACGGCCCAACTTCTATACTCAGTAAATAGAAACAAAGAAATGCAGGTACTGGTTAAAACACAAAAGGACATGAAGTGCTGGAGTAACTCAGCAGGTCAGTCAGCATCTCTGGAGAACATGGATAAGTGATGTTTCTGGTAGAGATCAACACATCACCTTATTCCTCTGAGAGATGCTGCCTGACCTGTGGAGTTACTCCAGCACAGTGTCCTTTTCTGTACTCAGCAACCTGACTGACGGAGGCCAATGTGCCAAAAGCCTCCTTTACCACCCTATCCACCTGTAATGCCACTTTCAGAGAAGTATGAGGTTGCACAGCAGAAGTGAAGCTGGACCTGTCCATATATTTACATATAGTGCAGCAGCAAATGTCGGAGTACCCCATGTTTTCAGCATGTACCAGGCAGGGTCTGCTTTGATTACAGTATGTCCTCCAGTCCTGGACTCCTGAGCCAATTGTTTCTTACAATAGTTATTACCAAATATATATAGGTCAGCACAGGTCAGACATGTTATCTGACTTCAGGGACAATAGGGTCCCAATCCATTTAACCTTGTATCACTCTTATTCTTGCTATGCTTGACAGCCTGAAAGCCCAAAGCATTAGAAAATATTTTTCCACCCCATTGCATATCAAAAAATCTCAGAGAAATCAGAGACAGTTCACTTCTTTCGTTGTACTATTTTCGGAGTTGTTCCATGATTCAATTAAGGCAACGTCCTTGTTAAAATTTTAATTCACTCTCACCTTGAACTATTCCTAACTTTGCAAATCTGATTGTTTTCACAACACAGAATAATTCACAGTTTCTTTGAACAGTACATTGCAGGAACATAACTCAAATAGTTTCAGGTAAACATTTCTGGGCCCTCGACACAAAAATAACATATCCTAAAGAGGAGGTGAGAAACAAAATGGCTCTTCCTCACAATAAACAACCTTTTACCGCTGCTGGAACAAGTGCAAAAGAGTTCTTCCTGAGTAAAACACAAAGTACTGGAGTCTCTCAGTGGATCAGGCAGCATCTTTGGAGGACACATGGATAGGTGATAAGTGTTTCGGGTCTGGACCCTTCTTCAGACTGAAGTTCTTCCTGATGTCCCGACCAATATTTATCCTCAAAGCCACTAATGAAGTAACACTTAATCTCATCACCAGGAATCTGGTTTGCAGAAACTGGTGCCTTATATTAAAACAGTGACTTTAGACTTTAGAGATACAGCGTGGAAACATGCCCTTTGGCCCACTGGGTCTGTGCCGACCACCGATCACACATACACTAACACTGTCCTGCACACCAAGGACAATTCACAATTTTTTTACCGAAGCCAATTAACCTAAACCTTGTACGACTTTGGAGTGCGGGAGGAAACCGGAACACTTGGAGTAAACCCATGTAGTCACATGGAAAACGTACAGTGGCCACAGTCAGGATCAAACCCGGGTCTCTGGCGCTGTAAGGCAGCAACTATACCACTGCGCCACCGTGTCGCCCTAGACTGTCTTACACTGTTGTCTGCCTTCGCCGGAGTCCCCTTCTTCAGGCTGAAGTTCTTCCTGATGTTCTGACCAATATTTATCCCTTGAAGCACATCACTCACAAAGCAACACTTAATCTCATCATCATTTGCAGAAATCTAGTTTGCAGAAACTGGTGCCTTAAATAACTGGTGCCAGAAGTGAATAGCCTTCGAAAAGGGCCTCTGGGCAGCTTGAAATTGTGGAAGGTGATATATGAAAGGAAGAATGTTCACCTTTTTCAATGGAACAAAATGCAATGCATTGTATAACCTCTATCCACCCATTCCACCAAGTTACCGCTCAGGCAATGAAGACTATCTACCCCTTCATCTATCCAGGGTTAACATTAATGACCATAAAACAAATGATAACAGCTGTGTGTACTGAATCTGGATTACTTACACATACACAAAGATAACCCATTTCTAGGACCTTAGGCTGTTTTTATTTCCCAGTGACTGGCTTTAAGAGACTGGCTCTCTTTTAATTAACATTGAAAGAGCACTCTAGGATGTTTCTCTTCCCTGCTTAAGAAATGTTACTCCCAGAGCCAATGGCACTTACAAAGAGTCATGAACAACTCAAAGCTATAAGTAAGTTGTAATTCTGTTTGAGGTTAGGATGAAATTTGAGTGGTGATTTACATCTATTTTGCCAGGAAGGTCAAGGACGATGGTGACACCAGTGTACATGCCCCCACCCCTGCTTTCACCGCCACCATTTTAATGAGGGCCTTCAAAGAGCTACTCAGACACATACCAAAAAAAGAGAAAAGAACCATTTAGCCTTTGAAATCTGACAGACTTTCACATCAAAAGGATCCTGAGGCAGCTTTGATGTGACACAGCTGTTCGCTATGTGGCCAAATCAACAGCGTCGTTGACTGGTCAAAAAGAGAAAAGTTTACAGTTTTCAAGCATCAGGCGGCACAGTGGCACAGCAGTATAGTTGCCGCTTTGATCCTGGCAATGGGTACTGTCTGTACGGAGGTTACACGTTCTTCCTGTGACCATGTGGATTTTGTCAGGGTGCTTCGGTTTTCCCCACATTCTAAAGACGTGCAGATTTGTAGATTAATTGACTTTGGTAAAATTGTAGATTGTCTCTCGTGTGCAGGATATTGCTGGTATGTAGGGTGATCGCTGGTCGGCGTGGATACGGTGGGCCAAAGGGCCTGTTTTCACGCTGTATCTCTGAAGTCTAAAGCTGTTCATCGTGAGGTCCAGGAGCCCGATACTTCACTTGGGAATATTCTTCACCTCCCTGTTAGCACTTACTGGCCCCCACTGTGCAACAAACTGATCTTCAATCTCCATCTCTGCAGCAGGTTGTTCGGAATGCATTTTGCTGATATGATAGAAATAAGGTGCCTCACCAACAGTCTGTCTGTCCTTTCTTCTTTTCTGTTATTATTAGTTTGTGTTAAAAGTATGTTTTAGTGTTCCTTGGTTTGTTTCATGTGGGGGGTAGGGGTGGGGGGGGGGGGGGGGAGAGGTTGGGGGAAACTTTTTTTCAACCTCACACCTCGATGGAGACGGAATTTTTTCCTGTATCGTATCTCCGTCCCCACTGTGGCCAAATGTCGTGGAGTTGGCGGCCTTTCCCCGAGACTGACCCGGCGCTCCAAGCCACGGGAGTCTGCGGGACTTTAACATCGCAGAGCTTGTGATCCCTTTGCCGGGGATCGAAGCTCCAACCACGGGGCCCGTGGACTTTAACATCGTTAAGCCCGTGGTCTCTGGTAAGAAAAGGCCGACTCGGGAGCTCCATGCCACGGAGAGAGTTTCAACCACCCTGATATGGGAGTTTCGATCACCCCGACGGGAGCTTTGATCTTCGACTGCGGGATCTTTGGTCGTCGGCTGCGGGGGCTTTGATCGCCCCGACTGCAGATGGTTAGACTGCCCCGCCCGCGCGAGAACAAGAGGAAGAAGATTGAACTTCATTGCCTTCCATCACAGTGAGGAATGTGGAATCCACTGTGATGGATGTTTATGTTAACTTTTATGCAGTTGTATGTCTTGTTGCTTTTCACTTAGTATGGCTGTATGGGAACTCAAATTCCACTGTACCTTAACTGGTACATGTGACAATAAACTGACCTTGAAACCTTGAATACATAAAGCAGCCCAAGTCTTCAGCTGATTCTGTTGGCTGAGTTTGCACAACACCCATCTCGTCCATTTAATGCAGGGGGAACCCATTCAAACCATTGTGACAAAAGTGTGCACATAAATAGCTTTTCCCAAAATGCGTTATTTTCATGTTTTAGTCAGCTGATTAATTAGTCCAGTTCAAGGTGACCATGCAAAGCTCTGGACCAAAGAGATGTTAAACTTCCATTTCATGCTACAGTCGGATACATTTCCATTCACGCACATCAATGCTTTGCAGAGATTCACAAAATCAATCGCAATAATTCATGAGTCAACAGATAATATGGTGCATCAGCCTGCTGATACAAACTTCTGGATGCATCAATGATTACTTCAATGTCAAACCCGATAGGACTGAAGTTGTATACAACTTGGAATATGAATTAAACCAATAATAACTGGTAACATGTGCGCACACACAGACATACACACACACAAACACACATGAGCACACACACATACATGAGCACACACACATACATGAGCACACACACATACATGAGCACACACACATACATGAGCACACACACATACATGAGCACACACACATACATGAGCACACACACATGAACACACACAAACACATGCATACACACAGACATGAACAGACACACACAAACACACATGCGCACACATACAAACACACACAAACACACGAGCACACACAGACATGCACACACACATACACACACATGAGCACACCCCCATACATACACACACATAAATGCACATGTATACACACACACACGCATATACACACACATGAGCACACACACAGACATACACACACACAAACACACAGGCATACAGACATGTACACACACAGACATGCGTTCACACACAGACATGTACACACGCACGTACACACACACAAACATGAACACACACAAACACACATGCGTACACACACAGATATGTACACACACAAACAGACATGCGTACACACACAGACATGCACACACACAAGCACACATGCGTACACATACAGACATGTACACACACAAACAGACATGCCTACACACAAAGACATGCACACACACACACATGCATACACACACAAACATGCACACACACAAACACACATGCGTACACGCAGACATGCACACACAGGCATGCCCACACACAAACACACACGCCTACACACACAGACATGCACACACATGCATACACACACAAACATGCACACACAAACACATGCTTACACAGCAACATGCACACACACAATCACATATGCCTACACACACAGACATGCATACACATAAATGCACATGCACGCGCAGACACACACACACGCGCGCGCACACACACACACACACACACACACACACACACACACACACTGAAATTTGGAGGAAAGCAGAATCAAGGAACTGCAGATGCTGGTTTATACCAAAGAGACACAAAGTGCTGGAGTAAGTCAGCAGGTCAGATAGCGAAAGGAAAAAAAGGATGGGTGACATTTCAGATCAGGACACTTCTTCAGACAATAGTTTCACTTAAGAGATAAGCATCAGTAAACCAAAAGCACATTAATTGTGCCATTTCCTTTCTTCTGAACAGTGACATGGTATTCAATTAATTGGCGGCATTAATATGCTTGCTAATTTCATAATCAGGAAATAAGTACTACTCTGCGGCAGATTATGGTGAGTACGAATGAAAAGGCATCCTCACTATTGGCCCTATGAAAGTTATCAATATTTAATTTTAAAGAATTGAGAAGTGGGAAAGAAATGCAGTCTTGGTTTCCTTATGATGTGTCCACAGGAAACATACAGGTGCGTTTGTTGCCTGCTCTCATCTCAACGCAACTGAGATGGTACCAGTAGGTGGCAGTACCATCAAGCAGTCTGCATGAGCATCAAGCACATGGATTACACATTTCACTCATTATGGATGGATTAACCATGGAGGATGAGGTAATATCATCTGTTATTTTGCAACCGAGAAATTCTGAGGGTCACAAAACTTTGAAAAGTTTTTGAAAATGTCACCCTTACAAAGAGGGAGGAAAAGACACAAGATGCAAGAAGAGGAAACAAAGGCAATACACTTCCGACAGTCCATTTCCACACAAGAGACGAAACAACATATTCTGCATATTTGGGGTGGCAAATTGGAGCAGCGGTAACGTTGCTGCCTCACAGCACCAGAGACCCCGTTTCGATGCTGACTACGGGCGCTGTCTATACAGAATTTGTACATTCTCCCCTGTGACCATGTCGATTTTCTCCGGATTCTATATTCCAAAGGGGTACAGTTTTGTAGGTTAATTGGCTTTGGTTAAAAAAATGTCCCTAGTCTATAGGATAGTGCTAATGTATGGGGTGATGTTCCGCGCTGGGTGGACCAAAGGGCCTTTCTCTGCGCTGTATCTCCAGTCTAAAGCTGACATGTTTAAATTATTTCTTGGTGATTTTATATTAGACAGACCACCATTTCATCATCTAGACACTCAAAAAGAGCTTAAATCAAATATCAAATAGTTTGGCTATTCTTTAGTACACAAGGATTATGAGAGTTAGTGGATTATCAATTTATTTTCATTAAAGCATTAAAGCAAATCTCAAAATCCAATCTTGATCCCCACATGGGGCTGTCCAAACCTGCTCTTCCATCTGGCATTTTGATTGTAATTATCAAAATAAATAAACTAGAAGAATAAACCAGAAAAAAAACAAACAGTTTACTAGAATGCTGCATTGAGTAGGTGATATTAGCTACAAGGAGAGGTTGAACAAACTTGGATTGTTTTCTCTTGAATGCTGGAGGTTGAGGTGATACCCGATAGAAGTATATACAATTATGAGAGGAATAGATGAGGTAGAAAGCTAGAACTTTTTAACCCAGGGTGGAAATGTCAAAGCTTAGGGGGCATAGCTTGAAGGTAAGGTATAAAGGAGATGAGCGGGGCAAGTCCTTTACAGAGGGTGGTGGGTATCTGGAACGCACTGCCCTGGGTTGTGGTGGAGGCAGATACGATAGTGGTGTTTACCAGGCTTATAGGTAGGCACATGGATATGCAGGGATAAGTTCATAAGTCATGCAAACAGAAGAAGGCCATTTGCCCAACGAGTCTACTCTGCCATTCAATCGTGGCTGATCTATGTTTTCCCCTCAGTCCCATTCTCCTGCCTTCTCCCCATAACCCTTGACACTCTTACCAATCAAGTGTCTGTTAATCCCCACCCAATCCTCCACAGCTGTCTGCAGCAATGAAGTCCACAGATTCACCACCCTCTGACTAAAGAAATTCCTCCTCATCTCCTTTCCAAAGGGATATGGATCATGCACAGGCAGATGAGATTGGTATAACCAGGCACCATGTTCAGTTCGGACAATGTGGGTCGGGTGACCTGTTCTTGTGGTGTACCTTTATTTGTTCTACATCCTATGTATTAAAATACAGATATCACAGAATAAAGCAGCCAACGTAAATGCTGGCACCCATGCGCCCAAAACATGGCCTGTGTAGTTTAGTTTTAGTTTTAGAGATAGTGCGGAAACAGGCCCTTGGCCCATGCCAACCAGGGATCCCCACACACTAGCACAATCCCACACACACTAGGAACAATTTACAATTACACCAAGCCACACAAACCTGTACATCTTTGGAGTGTGGGAGGAAACCAAAGATGCTGGAGAAAACCCATGCAGATCACGTACAAAACCCATGCAGATCACAGACATCACCCTTGGTCAGGATCAAATCCGGGCCTCTGGTGCTGTAAGCCCTGACAGCAACTCCACTGCTGTGCCACTGTGCCACCCTGTTCTAATCCTTGATTGGAGCATTAAATGGATGCTGTAAACACACATTCAAAGCAGAGTGGTCATAGATTCAAACTCACCTCGATCAGTGTCGTACAAGAAGACAAATTTAGTCCACTCGTAGTGGTCGAGCAGGCTGAGTAATGCTCCTCTCAAAGACGGCCGCAGCTGGAGCACGAACTGGCTCTCTCCCTCTGTCGGGAAACTTGGCGTGATCAAGGAAATGTGCAGTGCCCCACAGAAAGATGTCAGTGTGTGCACAGATCTCTTGTCGTACATGCCGAAGATGGCGAACACTCCCCTCGAGTACTGCGAACAGACTGCAAAGAGAAGAATAATAAATTCCAATCAGTCTTCATTCACATCAGCATTTTTGGTTGTGTTTAGTGGTAATTTTAGACATCCAGTACATAGAAAAGCACCTTCAAGTTACAGTTGAAACAGTCAAAATATGGTGTTTCAAATACTGTGCTTCATTATGAAACTTCAGGAAAGCATTAGTTTGGAGGATTAGATAAATCTAATTCGATCTCAAGCATTAGAATAGCAAATTGATCACTTTAAAACAAAGAACAGGACAGCACAGGATCAGGCCCTTCAGTCCACAATGTCTCTGCTGAACACGGTGCCAAGGCCATCTCTTATCTACCCGATCGTAATCCATATCCCTCCATATCCATGTGCCTATCCAAAAGCCTCTTAAATGCCACTGTCATATCTGCCTCAATCACCAACCCTGGCAGTGCGTTCCAGGTACCCACCATCCTCTGTGTAATAAAGTTGCCCTGCATATCTCCCCTGAACTTTGCCCCTCTCACCTTAAAGCTATGCCCTTTAGTATTTATTATTCCATCCTTGCCAAAAGGTTCTGACTAAAAAGGTTCTGCCTGTCTATCTTTACCTTTCATAATTTTTCATACTTCCAGTAATTGGTTTACCAAAGCCAAGATAGTAACCGGATTTATTTATAACTCCACATCCTTAGTTCAATTTGATTAGCATTTAGTTTGTAGACGTCTAATGGATTTGGTAATTAAGCAGAATTCAGCAGAATTCTTGTTCTTCCTCTTTGTCATCTGCTTTCTTTGTACAATTACAATGGGATCTTGATCAACTGGGTCAATGGGTTGAGGAATGGCAGATGGAGATAATTCAGATAAATGTGAGATGTTGCAATTTGGTAAGACAAACCAAGGCAGGACGTACATAGTGAGTGGTAGGAGCCTGGGCAGTGTTGTAGAACAGAGAGACCGAGTGGTGCAGGTATGGAGCTCCACGATGGTGCCAATAGAGGTGAACAGTCTGGTGAAGAAGACATTTGGCACACACACTCTCACACTTTAAGATGAGAGGGGGAAGGTTTACTAGGAAGCTGAGGGGTAACGTTTTCATTCAGAAGGTGGCAGGTATATGGAATGAGCTGCTAGAGGAGGTAGTTGAGGCAGGTACAATAGCAACATTTAAAAGACAATTGGACAGGTACATGGATAGGAAAGGTTTAGAGAGGTATGGACTAAATGAGGGCAAATGGGACTAGTTTATATGGGGCATCTTGGTTGGCATGGATGAGTTGGGCTGAAGGGCCTGTTTCAGTGCTGTAAGATTTCATGACGCCTTCATTGAGTACAGGAGTATGGTTGCCAAGTTACAGCTGTACAGGTTGGTGAGGCCACATTTGGAGTACTGTGTACAGTTCTGGTTGCCCTGCTATAGAAAGGGTCTGATTAGACTGAAAATGGTAAGGAGGAGATTTACAAGAACATTACCAGGAATGGGAGGGTTTCAGCTCTACGGAGAGGGTGGATAGGCTGGGTCTTCTATTTACTGGAGATTAGAGAAGTGGCCTACTAGAGGTATATAAAATCATGAAGGAGTCACAACAGACCCCACTCTGATATCTTTAACTGATTGAGTGGCCAAAAGAGGCCAGTCCACAGCATTATTGGTAAGGGCTGGGTCCAATTAGCTGATATTGGTTTGGCCACTTGAACCTAGTTACCCTACTCCCTATAAACCCAGATATTCTGGAGGAGGGCTTCTATTAGTAGCGTTCCCCTGCTGCAGGTTTGAGGAAGACTGAGCAACTGGGACAACCCTCAGACCACCAATGGGTGTCATGGTGAGTTACTCCAGCATTTTGTGTCCTATTGTTTTTACCCAGCATCTGCAGTTCCTTGTTTCTCCAATAACCTTGGGCCGAGGGAAAAATAGATCAGCCATGATCTAGATAAATGAATAATATGTGAAATCTCGAGGTTTGCAGATGATGCAAAGCTGGGTGGCAGTGAAGAAAGCAAATGGCATGTTGGTCTTCACAGTGAGAGGATTTGAGGATAGGAATAAGGAGGTCTGACTGCAGTTGTACAGGGCCATGGTGAGAACACCCGGAGTATTTTGTGCAGTTTTGGTCACCTAATTTGAGGACGGACATTCTTGCTATTGAGGGAGTGCAGCATAGGTTAATTCTTGGGGTGGTGGGACTGACATATGATGACATAATGGATCGACTGGGCTTGTAGTCACTGGAATTTAGAAGGATGAGAGGAGATCTTATGGAACAATATAAAATTCTTAAGGGATTGGACAGACTAGATGCAGGAAAAATTGTCCTGATGTTGGGAGAGTCCCGAACCAGGGGTCACACTTTAAGAATAAGGGGTAGGCCATTTAGGACTGAGATCAAGAAAAACATTTTCACCCAGAGAGTTGTGAATATGTGGAATTCTCTGCCACATAAGGCAATGGAGGCCAATTCACTGGATATATTCAAGAGAGTTGGATATAGCTCTTGGGGCTAATGGAATCGAGGGATATGTGGAGAATGCAGGAATGAGGCACAGTTTTTGGATGATCAGCCATGATCATATTGAATGGCGGTGCTGGCTCAAAGGGCTGAATAGCCTACTCCTGCACCTATTTTCTATTTTTCTATGATTGAATGGTGGAGCAGACCTAATTCTGGTGGAGCAAGCCTAATTCTGTTCCTATATCTTGTGGTCTAGAACCCATATGATGATAAAACAATCATTCTGGTGAACTTTATACTCCTCACAACATGAGGCTTCTCTTAGACAGATTTCCAAAGTGATGGCAATATAATTGATTTGCAATTAAAATTCCTAATCACTAAATTCTTAGCAAACTTGCTATAATGTAACATTTCCAACATCCAATCACTGTGCAAATCTGGATTTCAGCAGAAGGCTGAGGTTGGGGTGGTGCAGCAGGTCGAGCTGATGTCTCACAGCGCAAGAGACCTGGGTTCGATCCTGACCTTGAGCGCTATCTGCATGGAGTTTACAAGTTCTCCCTGTAACCACGTGGGTTTCCTCCCACATCCTAAAGACGTGTGTGTTAGTAGGTAAAATGGTCCTCTGTAAATTGTCTCTGATGTGTAGGGAGAGAGTGGGATAACATCGAACTAGTGTGAACGGGTGATCAATGGTTAGTGTGGACTGGGTGGGCAGAAGGGTCTGTTTCCAGGCTGTATCTCTAAACAAAACTAAAAATAAGTTTAGATAGCTAGTTAGCACAGCTTGGTTTTTTTTTAACAAAAAGCAGAAGCTGATGGAAGCGATTGGTGCTTGGCTAAGGAGCAGCCTGTGAACATTGTCATGATGACATTCCGACCAAGATCAGGCAATGTGCTTCACTTTGCTGCCTACATCCCTCTGGCTTCACACCAGCATCTCTGACGCAGAGCATGGAGAAATCCTCAGGCGGATTCAAGACGTGCATCAAATTAATGATTTCTACAGATGATTGCAGGGAGCAAGCTCATCTTTTAAGGCATGACCACAATCTAATTGCTGGAAGCCAAATGCAAAAAAATAAAATAAACATGGCTTTGTTTATTTTTTTAAGTATAAATTGCCCTTTCCTGTACCCTGGCACTACATTTAATTAGACATTTATTTGGTGGATTTTTAAATTACCCCATGGAGCCCTGCACGATAAAACAATGTATGCAACCCACATCAAACAAATGTCTGCAGAGTAAGCAGACATATAATTCATCAATGAAAACAATGTTGGAAATAGGCAGTGGGATCTCAATGGAGATCCAGTTACATTCTGTTTTTACACATTTGTGATTTGTTTCAATTTTTTTATTTCCCTAAAGAAATAAAAAGATACAGATTCAAACATCTCCATGTTATTAAACTAAAGAACTCCCCATCACCAGTGGCAGAGTTTCAGATGAGCAAGCCAGTGGAATGTGAATGGGACGACACTACCAGGATTCGCTCAACCCACTGAGATCACAGCCTGGAAGTTAAAAATCATGCTTGTGGTGGTAGAGACATAGAATTAGAGTCATACAGCATGGAAAGGGGCCCTTTGGCCCAACTTGCACATAGCAACCAAGATGTCCCATCTACACTAGTTCCACCTTTTGGCCCATATCCCTCCGAATTGTTAGCATTGTAACGCATCAGTTCCATGGAAAAAGTCAAATGTCCACAATGGGTGAATTGGTTCACAAGCCTGATAACAGAGGGGAAGAAGCTGTTCCTGAGTCTGGTGGTGTGCAATTTCAAGCTTCTGTATCTTCTACCAGATGGGAGCAGGGAGAAGTGGGAATGACTAGAAATGGACAAGTCTTTGTTTTCTGTTTTTACAACTAATTTAAAAAATGCAATTGTTATTACAGTCTGGGAAATTAGTCAATTTTCATACAGTAAACTTGGACACATGACAATGTGATATAATAACAAGATAATCCAATGAATAGGGAATAAGTATTGATGGGAATATCCCAGCTTCCCTTCTTCAAATAGCAACACAGGATATTTCCCATTCCCAGTTGCCAAACACTTTAACTCCCCTTCCCATTCCCATACTGACTTTTCTGTCCAAGGCCACCTCCACTGTTAGAGTGAGGCCCAAGGTAAATTGAAGAAACAGCAATTAATATTTTGCTTGGGCATCTTACAACCCAGCAGTATGAATTTCTCTAATTTCAAGTAACCCTTGCATTCCCTCTCTCTCACGTCGTCGTTGTGCTAGTTTTACTGCTTACACCCATATATCGCTTCGTTATAACCTCTTCCACAGCCAACAGTGAACCATTGTGGGCTCTACCTTTCTTTGGTGATCGGTGCCGGCTCTGATTTTTTTTTCTGAACCTGTTCAAACCTCTAGTTTCCCTCTCCTCAGTCTCTGAAGAAAGTTCTCAACCCCAAACGTCAACTATTCCTTTTCTCCAGAGATGCTACCCGACCCACTGCGTTACTCCAGCACTGTGGCTATCTACAGGATATTTATGTTAATCTGAGGGATATAACAGCACCAAGGGTTCCTTTATTTCCACAGCCATGCCCGGTAGAGTCATACGGCATGGAAACAGGTCCTTCAGCCCAACTTGTACATACCAACCTAGATGCCCCATCTAAACTAGTCTCATTTGCCTGTGTTAGGCCCATATCCCTCTGAACCTTTCCTATCCAGGTACTTGCCTACCATGGAAAGGGTGGCATTTGCCTAGCAGAGCACTCGCCGTGTAGATTTTAGTACACAGTCCACTGGAAAGAGTCCGAAACTAGAACCTTCTGATTCAGAGGCAGTACCCGAGAGCCTGAGCTATTGAGAGAGGTTGAGCAGGCAGGGACTATTCCTTGGAGCTCAGGATGATGAGGCATGGTCTTATAGAGATATACAAAATCATGAGAGGAATAAATTGGGTAAATGCACAGAGTCTCTTGTCCAGAGTAAGGGAATTGAGAACCAGAGGACACTGGTTTATGGTGAAGGGGGAAAGATTTAATAGGAATCTGTGGGGTAACTTTCACACAAAGGGTGGTATGTGGAACAAGCTGCCAGATTAGGTAGTTGAGGAAGGGACTATCGTAATGTTTAAGAAACAATTAGACAGGTACATGGATAGGACAGGTTTAGAGGGATATGGGCCAAGCGCAGGCAGGTGGGACTAGTGTAGATGGGGCATGTTTATCGGTGTGGGTCCATTTCCTTGCTTGTATGACTCTAGTACAACCAATTGAACCACTGCTGACATGCACACAATACCACTTGGTGCAGCAATGGCTTTTATGTGGTGATGAAGCAAGATTGCCTGCGGAACTCTGCCTCCAGTTGCATACCGTCACTGCAGTGTTTCTCAGTGCAAATCACAAGTGCAGCAGAGCGCACTGTTCCTTGGATCTGTCAGCATGTTAGTGTGGGTGAACGTTTATAGCCTGCAGATTTTGTATCAGTCAATATTCCTCAGTGGCCTGACCTTTGCTAGTACTACCTTTTTGTTCAATCCCAGGACCGCTGTCTCTGGAACTTCAATCCCCCTGCTCTCACCCACCCTCTCCTGATGCCAGCCTCTCCAGGAAGCTCCTGCAAATGTCTCAGTTGGGGCGATTGAGGAGTAAATGCTGCCCGGGAATGTTGGATTTAATATCTGTGGGGTGTGTCCTTACTAAATAGAGAAGAGCAGTCATCATAATAATGGGGATATCAATGAGAAGAAACAAAATGGCATCAGTCACATAAACACCATTCAATGATACTTTATTGTCACATGTTCTTCGCTAAGGTGAAATACTTTTTTTTTCATACGCCCTGGTAAAATCATACCGTTTGTATGAAAAACAAAGCATTTCACTGTAGTTATGTACATGTGACAAAGTACAATTGAATGGTGTTTAGGTGACTGATGCCATTTTGTTTCTGTTCATTGATATTCCCATCATTACGACCTCACTTAGGCAATACACGTGTCGCCATGTTTCTGGGGGCTGACAAAGTTACAAAAGTTTACTAAACAGGCCCATCTACTGTCAGCTGTCGCACAGGCGGCCCCCTGCCGGGTCCACCTTTGTTAACGGTGGGGAAACCAGTCAAAGGCTAGATGACTCGCTTCCCTTCTGTTTGGATAGCATGCAAAACAAACCTTTTTCACTGAACCTCAGCACACATGACGATAATCAACCCAAATCTAAAATGGACCTAAGGGACAACCTTTTCACACAGATGGTGGTGGTGATATGGAATATGGAACACGCTTCCAAAGGATAGACTCAAAGTGCTGGAGTAGACCAACGGGTCAGGCAGCATCTCTGGAGAAAAAGGATGGGTGTCATTTCGGGTCAGGTCAGCCCACACTTTTGCCCATCCTTTTTCTCCAGAGATGCTGCCTGACCACTGAGTTTTTCCAGCACTTTGTGTCTATGTTTGGTATAAACCAGCATCTGCAGTTTTGTGTTTCTGCAACTATGCTTCCAAAGAAACAGTAGAAATGTGTACACTTACAATGTCGGAAATTCATTTGGACAAGTACATGGATTGAAAAGGTTTATCGGGATATGGGTCAAAATTGGACAATCTTGGATTTTGGTAAGATGGATGAGCTGGGCTGAAGGGCCCGTTTCCATGAAGTATGACTCCAAGTCAGGAATATGATTGCAACCTATCCTCCTGCTTGGATGTGTGCAACCTCAACAACACAAAATAAGTTTGACACCATGTGGATCCCTCATCCTGTTTAGTTAATAAGTTCTAGAAGCATAATTAGGCTATTTGGCATATCAAGACTACTCTGCCATTCAATCATGGCTGATTTATCTTTCCCTTAACTCGATTCTCCTGCCTTCTCCCCATGGCCCCTTGACACCTGTAAAATATCCATTGACTTGGCCTCCACAGCCCTCTGTGGTAACGACTTCCACAGATTCACCATGACTAAATACATTCCTCCTCATCCTTCTAAAGGTACATCCTTTTTTTCTGAGACTTTCCCACTACTTGAAACATCCTCACCACAACCACAATAGCCTTTCACTATTTGGTAAGTTTCAATAAGGTCCTCCCTCGTGTTTGATTGACACCCCATCCTTCACATGCAACCCATGCAGATGTGTTTTGTCTGCAGAATGGATAAAGTGCAATTAGTCACACGGGTTGCTCTGACGGCCTTGACAGGTTAGGAGGTTCGATCCTGACTATGGGTGTTGTCTATGCAGAGTTTGTACATTCTCCCTTTGACCACATGAGTTTTCCCGGAGTTCCAGTTTCCTCCCATACAAAGACGTAAATGTTTGTAGGTTACTTGGCTTCTGTGAATTGTAATTTGTCCTTAGTGTGTAGGATAGTGCTAGTGTATGGTTGATCGCTGGTCGGTGCGGTCTCTGTGAACCAAAGGGCCTGTTTCCATACTGTATCTCTAGAGTCTAAAGACAGCAACTCCCATGCCTGCAACATCTACCTCCAGGATAACGGGCCTATGGGACACCATCACTGGTAGGTTCCTCACCAATTCACAGGTCGATAGAGGTGCACGAGTAGGCCATTCGGCCCTTCGACCCAGCATCGCCATGCAATGTGATCATGGCTGATCATCTCCAATCAGTACCCCATTCCTGCCTTCTCCCCGTATCAACTGACTCCGCTATCTTTAAGAGCCCTATCTAGCTCTCTTGAAAGTATCCAGACAACTGGCCTCCACCGCCCTCTGAGGCAGAGAATTCCACGGACTCACAACTCTCTGTGTGAAAAAGTGTTTCCTCATCTCTGTTCTAAATGACTTGCCCCTTATTCTTAAACAGTGGCCCCTGGTTATGGACTCCCCCAACATCGGGAACATGTTTCCTGCCAGCAGCATGTCCAAACCCTTAAAAATCTTATATGTTTCAATAAGATCCCGTCTCATCCTTCTAAACTCGAGAGTATACATCCAGTTGCTCCATTCTCTCAGCATATGGCAGTCCCGCCCTGTTTCGCTGCCATCCCCTGCTTCAGAAATACATCACAGTTCCTTCATTGCCACTGTGTCTAAATCCTGGAGGAGTTTTCCGACTGCTCGTTTGTTGTTCCAACCCAAAATAAAAACATACTAAATCACTAAGCACATTAAAGCATTTGTAAAGGCAGGAAAGCAATTCCATCACCAGCACAATGTTGTGGAATGGAGAAAGTAGCCCAATAAGGTTCAGGGTTTTCTCGTTGGATGTACTGAGATGCGGTGAAAAGCTTTTGTTTTGCATACTGTCTAAACAGATCAAACCTACATAGTAACAATTAAGTCAAGAGTATTTTATTGTCATATGTCCCAGACAGAACAATAAAATTCTTACACATTTTGATAATCAGTTCAAACTAAAGTACAATAGATAGAGCAAAGGGCAAGATACAGAGTGCAGAATATAGTTCAGCATTGTAGTGCCTTGTTGTATGTTGTTGGAATATTAACTGGGGGAGATTAAAACACATTTTATATTGTGATTGAGAAACTGTACTTAAGTGATTGAGACTATATGACAAAATAAAGATGCTGAAGTTGACGAGCAAACTCACTCGACAAACTAGTTTGTAACCTGGTTTCAATAACCAGTTATTTAAATGGTGCTCCTGCAGCTAATGGTGGCATGCATACTGGGAGAACTGTCTAGGAAGACCAGCACTGGACTCTATTTTTATGATCTCCAGGTTCTTGAATCCGCCTGCTTACTCGTGTCTCAGATGCCGAAGGAGAAACTGATTTGATAATCTGGAAGAGGCAGACCGAATATTAACCATATAACCATATAACCATATAACAATTACAGCACGGAAACAGGCCCTCTCGGCCCTTCCAGTCCGTGTCGACCATTTGTTTTCCCCTAGTCCCATCTACCTGCTCCATTCCCTCCATACCCCTCCATTCCCTTCACGTCCATATACCTATCCACTTTACTTTTAAATGTTAAAATCGATCCTGCCTCCACCACTTCTGCTGGAAGCTCATTCCACACAGCCACCACCCTCTGAGTAAAGAAGTTCCCCCTCACGTTACCCCTACACTTCTGTCCCTTAATTCCCATGTCATGCCCTCTTGTTTGAATCTGCCCTACCCTCAATGGGAAAAACGCATCCACGTCAACTCTGTCTATCCCTTTCATCATTTTAAAGACCTCAATCAAGTCCCCCCTTAACCTTCTGTGCTCCAAAGAATAAAGACCTAACTTGTTCAACCTTTCTCTGTAACAGAGTTGCTGGAACCCTGGCAACATTCTAGTAAAATATTGCTTGCCGTATTGGACCTGTGGCTGACTCCTTCATGTCTATGGTGGCACGGTGACAGAGTGGTAGAGTTGCTGCCTTACTGTGCCAGAGACCAGGTTTGTTCCTGACTACTGGTGCTGTCTGTACGGAGTTTGCTCATTCTCTGGCGTGACAGCGTGGGATTTCTCCGGGTGCTCCAGTTTCCTCCCGCATTTCCAAAGACACACAGGTTTGTAGGTTAATTGGGTTCAGTAAATTATCCCTAGTATGTACGATAGTGCTAGTGTACGTGGTGATCGCTAGTCTGCGTGGAAACGGTGGGCTGAAGGATCTGATTCCATGCTGTATCTCAAAGATCTAAATCCTAAAACATGGGCAGATTGCAAACCAGTTTCTTGCCTCCATTCTCCTCTCACCATATTTTCACAGATGAATAAAATGCATCATTGCAGGGACAAATAAATAGAGGTGATCCCAACAGACAGACCAATTCAACTTGAGAGTCTTCAGTTCAGTCCTACCAGCCTGCCATTCATTTTTCAAAATGTGAAACTACCTGAAATGTTTTATTCATACACTTCTGAAGCAAATGATAGATTGTTAAATGTTTTTTTTTTTGCCATGTCTAATGAGACCTTCATGTTCATTATTCATATCTGACCTTTACTGTGAGGGAAACTGGGAGTAGAAGCAGCAGCCTTTTTCAAGAACAAGTTTCCAAATAACATCAATAGAAAGCCAGATACCTTGTATTTAAAATCTTGTGCATGGCAATCCGCGACTGCCGAATAAATCTCTTAAAATGCTTGTTCATTCTATTGTGTAGGGAGCAGCTGCATATGCTAGTTTACACCAAGGATAGACACAAAAAGCTGGAGTAGCTCAACAGATCAGGCAGCATATCTGGAGAAAAGGAACAGGTGAGGTTTTAGGTCGAAACCCTACTTCAAACTGAGAGTCAGGGGAGAGGGGAAACTAGAGGTATAAAAAAAAAAGGTTGTTTGTTCTATTGTTTGATGAATGAAGCAGCTTTGTTGAAGTGATTAGAGTAACAAATTGAAACTGCTTTTAGTTTGCACAGTAGTCTCCGAAACAAGATCCACCAATTCTAACCTGTCTCCCCAAACCTGGGAGAATAGAATATTCTCCATTTGATAGTTGTGGTGTTTATCCCAGACTTGCACAGTTCAATAGTGTTTCATCATAGAGCCTCAACCAATTCAATACTGCTTCTCCGCCACAACATAATATGCAATAAAAAGAAACTGCAGATGCTGGTTTATAGAAAAGATAGGCACAAAAAGCTGGAGTAACTCGGCGGGTCAGGCAGCATTTCTGGAGAAAATCGACAACTGATCATTTGGGTCAGGACCCTTTTTCAGTCTGAAGGGTCCTGTCCCGCAAAGTCACGTAACCATTTTCTCCACGGATGCTGCCTGACCCGCTGAATTACTCCAGCGTTTTTTGTCTCTCTACCATATAAAGTGTTGGATTTCCCCAATTCAGACCTATTAATATTCCGAGAACATTGATCTATCTAAGAACATTAACGCTGGTTTATTTACAAATCCAAAAATGGAATTTATTATTCCATTTATGGAATAATAAATTACGATCTGAAGCAATAAAATACCAAATTTCAATGTTATTGATAATTTTCTTGGGACTGATCGGTATTACATACTCAACATATGGTATCACTTATCATTGTGCTATGGGGGGAGGAAGAGGGAAATGTTGCAGGAATGAATTAGCTTACACTCCTATGACTTGTGTCCAGCATAGCGCATAGAATATTTTTTATTGATTACTTTCTCCCATTATATAATCAGGATTGGTTGTTTGAAATGTAAATAAATGCTTCAGTGGCCTGATAGTTTATTTATGCACTGGAGAAATCTGTTACAATTACTTAAAGTACTTTAAAATTGTAAATGCTGGTGTAAAATTAGATGAACAATTTTCAGGCCTGTAACAACATAAAACACTACAGCACAGGAATGGGCCCATCAGCCCACAATGTCCATGATGGCAAGATAAACCTTGTGGCACAAAGTCTATATGTTACAGTCGAAGACAAACAAAATCAACCATAATCTTTATCATAAGATTTAGAAGCAGCAATTCATGGTTTCTGCAGTTGGTATAATAAACATGAAAAATAGACCTTGATCTATTTTAGCAGATCTCTCTGTTTACATCCAGACATGTTTACACACTCATTCTCTTTCTCACACATGTGCACACAGAACATTTCTTGTATGCATAAATGAGATGTTTCTCTTGTCTCTCTTACTCAAAGCTTCCTTCTCTCTCACATACATGCCCACAACTCTCCAACCTGTACATACAAGTATACTCAATCTTGCTTTCTCTTGCATCCACACTCCATCTTTCTATCTGTTTTCCTCTCTCAGAGATATATACACAAGCACATATGCTCACACTCACAAGCACATGCACTCACTCACAAACACAAGCTCATACGCACTCTCGCACACAAGCACGTACACTCTCTCTCAGACTCATTCTCACAAAGCAAAGTTGTTCCAGTCACACTCTCACTTTTTATCTATCTCTTTCAAAAACTGACACTCATGCATCATCTGTCTCTCCCACACAGTCTCTCACATACTCTTGCTCTCACACAGGTTTTCTAGTTCTTTTATTTCATATAGAATCTATCTGTCATACACACATGCACAAATATATACATATGCACACATTCACAATCTTTATTTCACACACACTTCCTCGCTCATTCTCTCTCACGCCGTCACATACAAGTTGACCTTTGTGCATGTGTAAGAAGGAACAGCAGATGCTGGTTTACACGGAAGATAGACACTAAATGCTGGAATAATTCAGGGGGTCAGGCAGCATCTCTGGAGAAAGGGAACATGTGATGTTTCAGGTCGAGACCCTTCTTCAGGCTGAGAGTCGGGGAGGGGGATACTAGAGGAATGGGTAGGTGCTCACTGGAGCACCTAGAGAAAACCCATGTGGTCATGGGGAGAACATACATTTGTGTATGCATACACACCACATACTGTTTCTCTTTGTGTAACACTTTCCTAAATGCTTAAATTGTCTCTTTACCATACCTGAAAGATAATAACATTTAAAGATATATAGCTAGCCTCTGTATATTTTAATTACTGAACAATGAAAAATGTTCCATTATCTTCAAGACTCCATGATTAAGGTAGTTGCCAATCAGCACAGCAGTTCACC
The DNA here is from genome assembly GCA_035221665.1 of Okamejei kenojei. Taxonomy (NCBI): domain Eukaryota; kingdom Metazoa; phylum Chordata; class Chondrichthyes; order Rajiformes; family Rajidae; genus Okamejei; species Okamejei kenojei. The sequence continues at coordinate 63,478,211 of CM069136.1, read as the reverse complement.
ACGATTGGCGTGGAGGGTGCAAAACATTCTCCTTTATAATAATTCTTATCACATTTTCAAATACATGAACTACTAAAGATTATTTCCTCTATTTTCCAACTTTTTCTGGATCATTAATATGAAGGCATGAATTGAAAGCTGGGTATTCGACCCCCTGAGTGTCCCAGCACAGTTTGATCATTACATCATCACTCCTCGCCCTCACTTAATAACCACAAATCAATTGATCTTTATCTCGAATATACACAGTGATTGAGCCTTCGCAGTCTTAAGTATAGAATTTCAGAGATTCACTACCTTCCTGGCAATTAGATCACTTCTCATCTCAGTCTTTAGCTCAAAGATGCAGCATGGAATCAAGCCCTTTGGCCCACTGAGTGACCAGCGATCACTCGTACACTAGTTCTATCCTACACACTCAAGACAATTGCAGAAGCCAATTAACCCACAGACCTGCGAGTCTATGGAATGTGGGAGGAAACCGGAGCACCCGGAGAAAACCACACGTGGTCACAGAGAGAACGTACAAACTTGGTGCTGTATGATCTATCACTTTACATTCAAGGGTTCCTAGGTCCCTCTGAACACAATACCTTCCAACCTTGCACTATTTAAAAATCAATCTGTCTTTCTTCCAGCAAAGTGGCTGACCTGACATTTTTCTAGATTCCATTCCATCTGTCTTATCCCTGCCCATTCACCTTTTTAGAGATTAAAACCTGCACATCGTTGAGATGTGGGAGGAAATCAGAGCACCTGGAGAAAACCCATGTGGTGAGAGGGAGAACGTACAAACTTTGTACAGACAGGTAATGTTTCGGGTCAGGACCCTTGGGGTTATAGACTATGGAAACAGGCTGACCAGGATGCCCCATCTACCCTTGTCCCACCTGCTCACTTTTGGTCCATATCCCTCCAAACCTTTACAACCAGTGTTCAGACTGATTCCCTGTTCCCTGTGCTGATGCTGCCTGACCCACCGAGTTCCTCCAGCACTTTGTGTTTTGCTGATGGTTCCAGCATCTGCAGTTCCCTTGTCCCTGCTATGTTTTAAGTGCCACTGTTATCACTTCCTGACTAATAGATCCCAGTATAGTCCCCACCAATGGTGTTATGTTAACTGCTCTGCAGTTTGCAGTTGTCATCATTCTTAACTAGTGTTAAATTTACTACCTTATAACTGTGGAAATTGTTCTAATGTGTATGATACTTTGCAAGGTCAGCCAGCGTGTCCATTATTCCCATGGCCTCCTCTTTCAAAGCCCTAGAATGCAGGACATCAAGTCCTGGAGATTTATTTTCTCTCAGTTCCACTTCTATCTCTCGCACAACCCTTTCACAAATTCTCATTTATTTTGAGTTCCTCATTCATTTATAATACTCATCGATTTCTGGTTATCTTCTTTAGACAGCCAGACAAAATGTGTTTAATTTCTCTCTATCTTTATTTCCCAATATAATTTCTCATTTTGTGAGGGACCCACATTTAGTTTTGTTATGTTTTTCATTTTATATGTCCAGAGAAACTCTTACAATCTTTACTTATATCTCGTGTTAGCCTACTTGTATTCTATACACAAATGCACATGGAGTAACTCAGCAGGTCAGGCAGCATCTCTGGAGTACTTGGTCAGTGACGTTTCAGGAATCCTTGCATGTAAAGTCATAGTCGGGACCCTTCATCAGACTGATTATAGTAGGGTGGGAGAAAGCTGGAAAAGCGATGGGGGCAGGATATAGCCTGGCAAGTGATAGGTGGATACAGATGAGGGGAGTATGGTTGGCATATGGGTGGACAACACCTAGAGATGAAAAGGAGTCAAATGGGTCAGTTTAGGAGAGACAAGCAGTGAAATGTAAAGCCAGAGGTAGGGAAAGAGGAGGAAAGGGTTGCGGGGAGCAAGCGGAAAAGGGTGAAATAGGGGGTGGTAGGTGGTTACCTAAAATTGGAGAATTCAATGTTCATATCATTGGATTGTAAGCCACCCAAGCAGAATATGAGGTGCTGGTCCTCCAAACTCGTATTCAATTTTCCCTTTTCTTGTCATGCCTCTTTTGTTGTGTATAAACATAGGCTTCTACCTCATATTGTTTTCAGTAACACCAGTGAATGGTAGCAATAGAATCAGATTGCTTTATACCCCTATCTGACTTTTCATTAAATATTTCATGCAAAAATAGTTTGTTTTGCCTTTCCTAAGAACAAAGTTGGACACTTAGGGTGGCACGGTGGCGTAGCGGTAGAGTTGCTGCCTTACAGCACCAGAGATCTGGGTTCAATCCTGACTGCGGGTGCAGTCCGTGCAGAGATTGCACATTCTCCCGGTGACCCTGTGGATTCTCTCCGGGTGCTCCAGATTTCTCTTGCACACCAAAGTCGTGCAGGTTTGTAGGTTAACTGGCTTCGATAAAATTATAAATTGTCTCTAGTGTGTAGGATAGTATTAGTGTTTAAGGAAGAACTGCAGATGCTGGAAAAATCGAAGGTAGACAAATGTTGGAGAAACTAAGCGGGTGAGGCAACATCCATGGAGCGAATGAATAGGAGAAGGTCTGAAGAAGGGTATCGACCCAAAATGTCACCTATTCCTTCGCTCCATAAATGTTGCCTCACCTGCTGAGTTTCTCCAGCATTTTTGTCTACCTAGGATAGTATTAGTGTACGGGGTGATCGTTGGTCGTTGCGGACTCAGAGGGCCAAAGGGCCTGTTTCCATGCTGTATCTCTAAAGTCTAAAATCTAAAGTCACTTTAAGACCTGTAAATGAATATTTGTGATCAGCCGAATAGAAAACGCAATCATGTTTCAGGAAATTACCAGTATTACAGTGAAGATCTCAGATTTATTTTCCCATTTGTAGATTCTGTGTTGGTGTGATGAAAATTCATCATCTGATCATCCCAACCATTAAGAATGCTCTGTTATGAAAATATTGAAAATACTTATCAAAATGACAGCACCTATTTAACTCGGGTAGACCATAGTTCCATGCAGACTCATTCTCACAAGGACAACACACTACTCTATGCAGTGACTTTATTTACAATATAGGATTAACCCAGGATTCCTCTGCCTACTTCCCAAATTACCTGCTGCTATCCACAGGCTCAAACAGCGAGTCCAGGTAATTTGTTATTAAAGGTGTAGGAAGGAGCTGCGGATGTAGGTTTACGCCAAAGATAGGCATAAAATACTGGCGTAACTCAGCGGTTCAGGTAGCATCTCTGGAGAAAAGGAACAGGTGATATTTTGGGTCGAGACTGAAGGGCCTCAACCCGAATCGTCACCTACTCCTTTTCTCCTGAGATGTTGCCTGACCCGCTGAGTTACTCCAGCATTCCGTTCCGGTCTTTGTTGTTAAAGGTGCTGAACTTCACAATTACGATTTCACCCCTGAAAGGGCTAGCCTCATTTATACTACGGTATGCTTTGGAAAATATCTGCTTGTTAGTGGTGCAAATGTCTTCATATTATATACTCTTTGACCTCAGTTCCTGAAATCGGCTTCCAAAATTAGAATCCAATGCTGCAGGCATGCAATTGCTATTATTGATTCCTGCTCCCAATAAGAAAATAGCATTAACATTAATCTTATTAAGATTGCAAAATATGCTGTTCATCTTTATCCACCGTGTTTTAGTTCAGAGTTACTTTAGTTAAAAGTAAGGGCAGAGAAAATAGTGCATTTATGACCCAAGCTACAATCATGATCTATTTGAAAGCTTTGGGGAAGCCAGGAGGTGTCTGAATTATTGCAGTGTAGCATTACGTACACAGTGGTTGCACCTTAAACTGAAACGCTTCAAAATGTTGTACACAATGCAAAATCTGGCAATAAAATTTCATGTTTTAGATGCAGATTCCTGGCGCGTGCGAAAGAGATCTTCTTGCAAAAAGGTGTGCAACAGCTCAATGAACTGAAAAGTATAAAGCCAGCGATAGACACAAAGTGCTGGAGTAACGTTGCGAGGTCAGGCAGCATCTCTGGAGAAAAAGGATGGGTGATGTTTCGGGTTTGGGCTGAAAGTAGAGGAGAAGGAAATGGAGGTAGGAAAAGGCCAGAAAGCTGAGTATGCACCAGATGACCAAGGAATGGAGTCCATAATGGGCCATTGGTGATAACGAGGGAGAGGGGGAGAACTTTTTCACACAAAGGGTGGTGGGTGTATGGAACAAGCTGCCAGAGGAGGTGGTTGAGGCAGTTAATATTGCAACATTTTAGAAACATTGAGATGGGTACATGGATAGGACAGGTTTAGAGGGATATGGGCCAAACGCATTGTAGATGGGGCATGTTGGCAAGTTGGGCCGAAGGGCCTGTTTCCACGCTGTATGACTTATGAACCAGCATTGATACTTTGAGTCTCAGCGAAACATTGCAAGTCTTAAATTGTATACAACAATTCTTTGTTCGATACTTTTCCTCTACAGCTTTTGGAGCGTTGCTTTTCTTAATGAAATACCAGAGGAAAAAGTTATGGATTGACACAGCTGATGCAGCTACAACTATCAGCTCCAGAGAACAAGACTCTGATTACTTTTAACGTTATTTCATTTCATTTCTCATTCCTTATGCCAGCTGAGAGACGTCTCTTGTAAAACTCCAAAGGTTAAATTTAATGGTGCTGCTGTCGTTGCAATGGTGGGACTTACTCTTTGTGTATAATTAAAGTATTGATTGATGAATAGAACTATCAACTTCCTTCCACAGTAATCTTATTTGTATGAAGGAGATACAAGAATCTGCACATGCCTGAAACTGGAGCAAAACACAGAGTGCTGGAGAAACTCAATGGGTCAGGCAGCATCTGTGGAGGGAATGGTGCAGACTCAAGATGTGTATGATTGGCTCCAATGCAGGGATGGCCAAAACACAACAGTGTGTTGAGTGAGAATGAAGGAATTGTCTTCATTAACCAATTGTAAGAATTATGATCTTCATTAACCAATTGTAAGAATTATGATCTTCCAAAATTGGAGGAACAGCATCTCATATTTCACTTGAGTAGCTTACAATCCGGTGGCATGAACATTGACTTCTCTAATTTCAAGTATCTTCATCTTACACTCCCATTCCCTCCCTCCTCTCTAGTTGTTTTTACTAGTTCCACAGTTCTCCACATTGTTTCTTTTGAGATTACACCTTCCCTGGCCAACAATGGACCTACCAGGCATTGCCCTACCTGAGGTTATAAGATCATAAGTGATAGGAGCAGAATTAGGTCATTCGACCCATCAAGTCCACTCTGCCATTCAATCATGGCTGATCTATCTCTCCCTCTTAACCCAATTTTCCTGCCTTTTCCCCATAACCTCCGACACCCATACTAATCAAGAATCTATCTATCTCTACCATAAATATATCCACTGACTTTACCTCCACAGTCTTCTATGACAAAGAATACCACAGATTCACCACCCTCTGACACCCTTCTCATTCCTGGCATCGTTTGTGCCCAGCCCTGAATGGTCCTGGTATTTTCTCGCCTGCAGCTCTTCACCCCCCCCCACCTCCCCATCTTTCAGTCTGAAGAAGGGTCCCATGTCTATCTATGATCTGTCTTCCAGCACTTAATGCCAATGCTGAGTAGAACATAAGTGATATTAAAAGTTAACAAAATAAAAAGACTAAATGGAGGATATAAAATCTAGCAGACTGCATATGTATTTATAAAGTAGGTAATCCATTAGATTATTCTAGGTGCTGCACATGGAGAATGATGTGCTAAATCAATCTGTACAGAACAGAGATCAGCATATACGTCTCCCATAGGTTAACTGCCGTCGGGGATGTTGTTTCATGTATGTGCCAGTAGAATAACACAACATTGTTCTTCTCGATCTTTATCTAGGCAAAGGCTAAAGCCAAGACATTCCTGAAGATTGAATCGTACAAAGTCATGGCCTCCAGCAGGAAGACAACTGATTATCTATTTTTTGGATTCTGGTCAGCTTTAGCTTAAGGGACAAGTGTAATGTTCAATGCATTCTCAAACTGGCTTACATTAGCTTGCTGATTTTATTTTGGAATTAACTTGATTTCGCAAAGGACAAAGTGAAAAATCAATTTTTAGACCACAAATATTGTTTTTTTTGTGTTGCTCTGTGCCATGTGCATGCATGCAAGAACTGAATAGAATAGAATACACGCATTGAATTTACAGCATGGTATCGGGATATTTATAGTCAGACAGCATGGAAACAGGCCATTCAGCCAGAACAAAACAGGGCTACAACAGATGATCATGGAATGGCAGAGCTCACCATGGCCCATTGTTGGCTGGGGAAGAGGTGATAACAAAGGGATACAGAGACGCAACCAGTGGAACTAGTAGGGCGACAACGGTGGGGGAGAGAAGCTTTTAGATAGGCAAATGGATGGGGTCTATCTGCAAATTAACCCATGGGGAATCCTGCACCAGCAGTTACAAGTCCCTTTGCACCTCCAATTTCTGAATCCCGTTTGCATTTAGAAAATAGTCTATGACTTTACTCCATCTACCAAAGTGCATAACCCCATTGCAAGTACCCAGTCTTTTCCAATCTGTCCTTTGAAGGTACCCTGCCTATTCCAGGTATCAGTCTCGTGAAGCTTATCTGAATTGTTTCCAAAACATTAATGTCTTTCATTCAGTACTCAGTGTAGCTTCACCAATACCCTATATCAATGACACAATTTTCAGCATGGTGGCGCAGGGATAGAGTTGCTGCCATACAGCACCAGGGATCTGGGTTTGATCTAGATTACAGGTGCTGTCGGTATGGTGTTTGTACATTCTCCCCATGACCGTGTGGGTTTTCCCCGGGTGCGCCGGTTTCCTCCTACACTCCAAAGATGCAAGTTTGCAGGTTAATTGGTTTCAGGAAAAATTGTACATGATTCATGGTGTGTATGATAGGGCTAGTGTAAGGGGATCGCTGGTCAGCATGGTCTTGGTGGGCAGAAGGGACTGTTTCCACGCTGATTCTCTAAACTAAATTAAACTAAACCTGCACTTTTGTTCTCAATTCCCCTAGCAATAAGGAGTAACATTTTGTTAGCTTTCCAAATTACTTGTACGCACACACACACCTTTTGCAGATTTTGCATGGGATACCCAGAACCCTTTGGTTATCATTACTGCAATGTCTCCACATTTAGATGATGAGCTCTTTTGAATCTTCTTTCCAAAATAGACCATTTCACATTGAAATAGAACACTCCACCCTGTGGTAGTTGAGCAAAATGAATGGACTTGGATAAATATTTTGAAGATAAATGTTTTCACTCGGAGGATGGTGGGTACATGAAAAAAGGCCAGAGCTGAGGCAGGAACAGTAACAAATCTGTACATGCATCCTCACTATTCCCCTCATGATTTTACACACCTCTATAAGGTCACTGTTTAGCCTCCTGCCCTCCAAGAAATAAAGTCCTAATGTAAAATACTAATGTACACTTCCTTCAATTGTTTCAGGAGGATTCATACCAAGGAGGAAAAGGAATGGTTCGAAGACCCAAAGTGCTGGAGGAATTCTAAGGGTCAGGCAGCATCTCTAAAATAAAATGGAATATGTGCCGATTCAGGTCGAGACCCTTCCTCAGGCTGTGTGTTAGGGGAAAGGGAAAATTAGAGATAAGAAAAGGTGCAAATCAGAGCTGGCACTACTACCCCATCAAATGGATGTACTACTTTGCAAAACTGCCTTGAGTGATGGACGCAAACACTATCAGTGGCATTTATGGTGAGGCTTTTAGATGGGCAAATGGATATGCAGGGACATGGTTTTCTGAGGGACATGGTCCTGTGCTGTACTATGTTCTAAAGTGATAACTTCACTATTAAAATGATCGTGATCTAATTAGATTTATCAAATCCTCCAATCTAGTGTTTTGCCGACATCAACTAAACCTTTATAACAAAAGACAATATTTGAAACACGATATTTGATTGCTTCAACTGTCAGGTGGTGTAAGAAAAGCAGCTTGGAGGTGCTTTTCTTACAATGAGTACCAATATTTAATGCAATACAGGTCCACCACCGATTTTCTGGTTCACTAACGCACAAGGTGTGCTGAGGATATATTTCACGGTACTAACATATTGCTGTGTTTGTATGATTGTGCAAAGACTCATCTAACTCCCACTCTTACCCCAGCCCGTATCACTGCTGCTTTCTTTAGCATCATTAGTAGCACCATGTGCCAAAATGGGGCATCACAACAGATACTCAATCATTTATTATCAGAATCATCTGCATCGCAAATATTCTACCCTGTGTAACTACTCATTTTACAAAAGATAGACACAAAATGCTGGAGTAACAGCAGGTCAGGCAGCATCTCTGGGGGAAAAAAAGAATGGGTGATATTTTGGGGTCAGAGTCCTTCTTCAGACTTGTCTGGAGAGGGTAGAAGGCTGTCTGGGGTGCCCACGAAGGGGACCATTGGAGACGGGTGAAGGGGTCATCGCTGAGTGGTGAGGGACTCCTTCCCAAAGAAAAAGGCACGGAGGCGATGGAAGAAAGCTCTACGTCATGGCGGGCTCGGAGATTATTGAGGAGGGGGCTGTCTGAAGAAGGGTTCCGGCCCAAAACGGCACCGCATTCGTTTTCTCCATGATGCTGCCTGACCCGCTGAGTTACTCCAGCATGTTGTGTCTATCTTTAGTATAAATTAGCATCTGCAGTTTCTTCTTCACGCAGTTTACAAACTGAGTTGGTCCACCAAATTAATCCAAAGATCACAAACCTGGAGATAATCTAAATCATAATTGTCAGTTTTGAATTGTACAGTATATTATTGTTCCTACTCTCAAATCTTCCTTGGTCCTTTCACCTTAATCAACCCCATTGGATAACCATGGATTCAGTTCTAGGTGTGCTTTGCAGTCTGTGCCTCCACCATCATCTACTGCTGTGCTCTTAGACTACTTATTCACTGTCCAGTCTTGGGAAAACCACATTTTCCTCCTGTCATGAAAAGACTAAAGTCTTTGATGTTACCTCCTGCAAAGACAAACCTCTCCTATTACTAATACATAAACTACCTCCTGCGTTGAGTGCCCTCGGACTGAGACTTCCTCAAGTGGCTCATGGCATCCTAATCCACTCCAAGCTGCACTTCAATCTCACATTTGTTCCATTACAGACTAAACACCTCCATCTCTACTTCATTGCCATCACATCCCTCTGACTATCTATGGTTAAAATTCTCAACCATCTCTGGCAGAGCTTTATTCCAACACAAAGAAATGAGTCTGAAGAAGGGTTCTGACCCAGAACGGCAACTATCCATGTTCTCCAGAGATGCTGCCTGACCTGTTGAGTTACTCCCGCACTTTGTATCTTTCTTTGGTAGAAACCAGCATCTGCAGTTCCTTATTATTACATTTAATCTAATGGCTTCTATCCAGTCTCTACACGCACTTGGCAAACCTCGACTCATCCAGATTACTGTGTTACCTAAATCCTGACTCGACTCGAGGCATGCTTACCCATTGCTTTTGTGTTCCATGACCTGCATTTAGCAATGCTACAAATGAAAAAGTCTCAGCATTATGTTCAAAACTTTCCATAGCTTTGACCTTTCCAATTGTGTAACATCAAGTTACGCAGAAACTGACCACCTGGCTCCCGATAGTTGTACAGCATGGAAACATGGCCTTCAGTCCAACTTTCCCACGTCGACCAACATGTCCCACCTGCCTGCATCCCTCTAAACCTTTCTTATCCATGCACCCTTTAAAATGTTTTTTAAACCTTGTGATAGTACCTGCTTGAACTACCTCCTCTGGCAGCTCGTTCCACAAATCTACCAACCTTTGTGTAAAATAGTTGGCCCTCGGGTTCCTATTAAATCTTTTCCCCCTCACCTTAAACCAATCTCTCTACGTGACAGCACTCTGATGCATCTTTTTCTTCCACTGAAAGCTGCATTTTCAATTGACCAAGCCCCATGATTTGGAAATGATTTAATAATTTTCACATTCCTTCAAGACTGTTAGAAGTCTTCACTCGTATAGCCTTTTACTCCTCCATTTCCCTTACGAGGAGTGAAGTTAGGTATTTTTCTACATTGAAAGCACCACCTACAGGAAAATCATTGTCCTGCTCTAAATGTAATGCTTATTAACAGAAGTGAAAGGCAGCATGTTGTTTTTAAGATTGTAATTTAATTAAAAGTAAACGGGTTCATCATATATTGTGCATTCTTTGTATGGTGTATGTTGGGACCAGTTTGCCCTTTGTCAGTTGAGCACCATGAGTGGTGGATACAATTGATATTTACCACACATTGTTAAAATATTCATGGATAGTTATCTGCTGCACATTTTCATTTGCCTTTACAATGTGAGAACATTAATCATCTTGACAAAATTACTGAAACAGAAATATATTAAATAATTGAACCTTGCTGTCAAACTGCTTAGGAGAAGGTGGTTTTTTAAGCATGATGTTCTGCCTTGGCCATTTTAGGTTGGATAAATGTCCTATTGTTTTTAAATCAAGAAATCAGGCTAATTTGGTGAGATCAGTGGGTGAACCAATGGGAACAGGTAACCCAACTCCCTCACACGGAGTGAAATGATCTTTGACTGAGGTTTATTAACCCAGTGGCCACATAAGATCGTTTTATTTATTACGTGGATGTTTCCAATTTAACCTCAAATGGGAGGGAGTATTCTGCTTATTTTAACAATGAAAATCTGCTGTCTGCGGGCAAATTACGGGAAACTTCCCCCATTCATTTTCTGCGGCGGGTAAAAACGCTGCGATAACATCATACAAGAGTAATGATGCAGCCAAATTCTGTTTTCCTCTGCAAAAAAAATAAATTACACTGCATTCGGAGAAGCGGCTTCTTGACATTCTCCAAGCCTCCAGCCCATACCCTCAGCCGTCATCCAATGTGAAAAGCATTTCAGGACATCTCGTGCAAAAACATATTTTAGTGACTGCCACTATTAATAACTCTGCTCAATCATGGGCTCACAAGGGCAAGGCTTTAGTACATTTTTGAAAAGGCCACTCGCGGCAGTCTTGACTTCTCCAGTGCAGTCAGTTCTCGACGACAAAAGCTCAAAGCTCTTTGCTACTTACAGGCATTCGTTACCGCGAAACTGTTGGCTGTTTCAATGTTGTCCACGTGCGGAACCAAATTGAAAGGCGCTTCAGTCGTGTTGGGGTTAGTGTTGTGGAGATAAATTGCAAACCGAAAAGCACTGTATTCCTGATCAGAATATCTCATGAACAGCCCTCCTGCAAAACATAAAAAACAATGGAGGTCTCATCAGCGAAGAGCAATCCATTAGCGAGCTTCTATGGTACCAATGCTGATTCAGTGTGCTAATGTTATTGGGAACCCATCAACTGTTACAAACAAAAAAAAAGCAGCAAGCGACAACAAATTCAGGCGAAAGTAGTAGCGCCTTTGCAATTTGATGCTGAGAGCATGTTGCCTGTAGTTCTTCATGCAAACTTGTGAAGGTTTGTGGGCATCAAATGACTCTGCTGATCCTGAGAACCAGCTATCCGTTTATCAGGAAGAGCAGGTGATCCACTTTTACCATGCCCGTGTCTAGTGGCAATATTTTATTGCTGGTCTTTCCTAAAGCAACAATGGGATGCTATAACGTGCCAAACGGTGCCAAATGCAACTAGAAAAAAAAGACTATCACACACTCCAACATGTCCGTGTCTAAGTGGCAATATTTTTTATTACTAATCTTCCCTAATGCAAAGATGAAATGCTATAATGTGCATAAGTGTGCTAAATGAATATAGAAATAAAACCCATCACACCCTCTACACAGCCCCTTAATGTTTACAGATGAAATACCGTCAGCCTTATGCTATGCGTGCGATGAAGTCAGAATGACCACATCGATTATCCGCTAACAGCCCGGGCAATAAAGAACACTCTCCTCATACACGGTGAACTTCCAATACCACGGAAAATTTCAAGCCACGCTTAAAAAAAAAGAATGCCAGCGCGACAAAAGGGGACCGAATCGCCGGTGAAATGTGAACTTTTAAGCACAGGTCATTTTGCACCGGAGGCAGGGATCGAAGCCCTTCATTAACACGGCCTTGGTAAATGACATTCCGTGCAATGGAAACGACAGATAAACACATTGCCTCCTCAACAATAAAATAACTTTGCAGCAAGTGCGAGATAACTCGAATGCAATTTTAAACAATTCAACCGCACAGCACGGCCTTTCGCCAGAACTTGTCTGTACACAGAGAAAAAAGACATTCAATTCCAATTTATTGCTCCGTTTCATGACCATGCCCACATTTATTTGTTTATATATGAGAGAGGCAGAGAGAGGGGAGAGAGAGATCGGGGCAATACATCCATTGCAAAACGCTGAATGTGATCTGATGCGTTGCTACACGGTTTTTTTTTAAAATTATGCATTTCCCCGAAGCTCTAGCCCACGACGAGGAGGGAATAGAAGCAAAATGTGCACATATTAGATCAACTTTTGCCGGCCGCTGGCGAACGGCGGCAGCAGCAGCAGCGAGGAACGAGCAGTATCCCATTAACAACATCCTCGCCAGCACAACTACTGCAGTGTTGTAACACAACAAAACCGCCACAACTACACTCCCTGCAAACATCGCTGACAAGGAGCAAAAAAATGTTCCACAGCTCCCAACATTTTGCAGATAATTAACTTCCCATATAATGTTATGTATATATATATATATGGATAATCACAAATTCCAAGGGGGACGGGGTAACAGATCCCGTTTGGTTGTATTTTAAAATGCACCAAATGATCGCACTGAGATTGATACACATATTCACTATGCAAGGAACACTTAATCAGAATAAATAACAAGCGACGGATCAATCCCCCCCCCCCCCCCCCCCCGCTTACCTATTTGCACACTGGTCGGAAAGGCTCCGAGGGCGAGCCCCAAGAAGCCGGAGCATAGCAGGACAATTTGCCTGTCGATCCGCCTCATCTTCTCCTGTTAGATGTGTTGGAGAGCATGGAGGACGCAAGGAGAAGGGACACGGCGCTCTCTCCCCTTCTAACGATCCAACCTGGGCATTATTTTTTTTCCGCAGTCTTCACAGTCAGAGCGAATATGTCCAGCTGAATGTTGTGGCGTTGGGACCGGAGCACTGGCAAGATGGTGGTGGTGGTGGTAGTATTGGTGGTGGTAATAGTGGGAGCATCTAACGCTGGCAGGGGAGATGAGACATGCGCTATCTATCTATCTATCTCCCAGTCCTATTGACCAGAGATGATCGCAGGCTTTATTGAGCAGCATGGGACCATTCTCACCCTGGAGCCAATGATCGCTTTAAGACTGACCCTTGTCATGCTCCCGGCACTCGCGTAATGCAGCCGGATCATCGGGAAATCATTTAATGTGAGTTTTCTTCACGTGATTTATACTGAGTCCAATATGTGTCCCCCCCCCCTACCTTCTGCTGGGCATCGATATGTGAGTGGGTTTGTCTTGATCTGAGTGTACGTGCTCTCCTGTGACAGGCGGTGCAGGGTTGAGTGTATGCTGTATACCTCGGTGCAGGTTTGAACGTATCCCGTGCAGTTCAATGCAGGTTTAAATGTATACACCATATCCACATTTCAGATTGGACCTTGCCTCCTGCCTCTGGCAAACAGTTTATTCCATTATTGCTGCTCCGCCGTGAAGAAGCAATCGGTGCAGCGCGGTTGACGAACCTCAACACCACCCTACACCACACCCCCCCCCCAAAAACAAAACAAAACAAAAAGTGGCAGTAAAGTACTTTCCAATTGCAACCACCGTGCAACATGTCTGGAAAGTTCGGGCAACGGAGGCACACGAGCTCCCACATTCAGTAATATTGTAACGACCAGATAGATGATCTACTTTTTCCCCCAGTTATGTTGGTTGAACGGTTAAATGTGGCCGAGGGAGGAGTGGGAAGCAGTTACAATGTAAACGCAGCTTGGCTTCCCGGACAGAATAGCAGGGTACACAAAAAAAAAGAGGACATTTGTTTAAGGTGAGAAGGGCAAAATGTAATACGAACCCGAGCACAGGGTGGTAGATCTATGGAATGAGTTGCCCGACGAGATAGTTGAGGCAGGTACTATAACATAATTTAAAACTCAATTGGCCAGGAGATTGGGACGTTTAGAAGCATCGAATCATACAGCTGCCCAACTTGCCCACACCGACCAACTCTATGATTACTCTACACATCTGGGACAGGAAGACTTCTGAGACAGCGTCATAGTTGCCAATGTCTGCTCATTCACTTTCAACAGATCAGGGAGAACATTCATGGAGGTTTTCCTCTTTTATAAGTTTTGCCCAGTTATACACTTACCCCAAAGTTGGATTCAACAATTAGAAATAGGATTTAGTGTGGTTCACCTGAAAGCTCTCAGAGGTTAATTGCAAACTGGAGAATCCAGAAATCCTTATGTAAGCATCCTTTACATGTGTGATGACATTATATTTTATGTGTGACATCATTTGGGAAATTATTAAGCCTGGAGTGCTGTCATAAAATGCTATAAATTATGTTAAACTATTTGATTTTTTCAGATTTTGGTAGCCCCATGCACGGCTCTGGTCAAAGTATTAATATTTCACTATATTTTGATTGATTAATTGAAAGATACAGCATAGCAACAGGCCTTCAGCCCACCGAGTCCACACTGACCATTAATCACCAGCTCACACTAGTTTTACGTTACAACATTATTGCATCTACTCCCTACACACTGGGGGTAATTTACAAGGCCAATTAACTTACAAACCTGCACATCTTCGGGAGGAAACCCGAGCACCCAGAGGAAACCTACGTATGCAGTCACAGGAAGATGTGCAAACTCCACATAGACAGCACCCAAAGTCAGGATTGAACCCGGGTCTTTAGCGCAATGTGACTGCTCTGACAGCAGTGCCGCTGTGCCGCCCTTCCACTTTGCTACACTTGATGTCTCAAATTCTTGTCTCAATATGTATCTCAAATCTTCTATTCTTTATTCTACATTCTTTATATGAGAAGCTGCACAGTGGCGGAGCAGTGGAGTTGCTGCCTCACAGCGTCAGTCACCTGGGTACATAGGTCATGTGATAGGAGTAGGATTAGGCCATTCGGCCCATCAAGTCTATTCCGCCATTCAATCGTGGCTGATCTATCTCTCCCTCCTAACTGCATTCTCCTGCTTTCTCCCCATAACCTCTGACACCTGTATTAATCAAGAATCTATCTATCTCTGCCTTGCAAATATCCACTGACGGCCACCACAGCATTCTGTCGCAAAGGATTCCACAGATTCACCATCCTCTGACTAAATAAATTTCTCCTCATCTCCTTCCTAAAAGAACGTCCTTTAATTCTGAGGCTATGATCTCTAGTCCTAGACTCTCCCACTAGTGGAAACATCCTCTCCATATCCACTCTATCCAAGCCTTTCACTATTCTGTATGTTTCAATGAGATCCCCTGATCCTGACTATGGGTGCTGTATGTATGGAATTTGTACGTTCTCCCCGTGACTGCTTGGGTTTTCCCCGGGTGCTCCGGTTTTCTTCCACGCTCCAAAGACGTCTAGGTTTGTCGGTTAATTGGCTTTGGTAAAATTGCGAATCGTCCCTAGTATGTAGAATAGTGTTAGTATATGTGGATCGCTGGTTGGCGCGGACTTGGTGGGCCATAGGGCCTGTTTCCTCACTGTATCTCTAAACTAAACTAATCTAAACTAAACTAAGCAATTACATATTGTATGTTGTTTGGCTTAACCTTAAGTTGTCTTGGTTGCATGCCATGTCAAACATATCTTTGGAATTTCAAATGGGAAGAATAAGGATTGAAATTTGTGAGGACTTGTTCACACAGAATAGCATGGATCAGCAGAGAAACTAGATGTTATGAAAATGTTGGACATTTATAACCAGGTAGTCAGCAGCTGTAATACACAATGAGCTTAACATTCTTGTTGTCATCTTCTGCCAGGGCTGGTTTGATGAAGACTGCACTCTTGATATGTAACCTCTTTCTCTTTACAGATCCACTGACCTGTTGTTCAGTTCCAGCACCATGTTTTTCTATTTCAGAACAGAATGCGTTGGGCTCTCTCTGAAGGGAACTCTTAACACTGGCCCGGGCCATTACTGTGCAGTAAGGGGCTGAACCCCATAATCAACCCCAGGGTTAATGCAAAGAGGAATCAGCAAAGACTGATCTATCATTACTTGCCTTAGGTCTCTCCCATCCGAGTGGAAATCTCATCGCTGGATCTGAGGGAAATAATGTGTTTTACAAATGTGACACATGCATTTTATTCATACAGAGTCCTTCAAAAAGTTAACATTAAAAAAAAAAAACAACAATCTCATTTTATTGTCTTATCATAGATTTAGGGCTAAGTTGTTTTCCATCGAATTGTGCTGCCAGCTATTTTCAGAGTGAAATCTGTATCAAGTGGCTCGGGAGGTCCCCAAAAGAATAGTTCTGCTACAGATACCCTCTTTAGTCAAGATTTGGATCTTCTAGGGTGGTGGGGCAAGAATCAGGGTGGCAAGGAGGCGCAATGGTAGAATCGCTGTATTGCAGTGCTAGAGACCTGGGTACGATGCTGCCTATGACTGCTGTCTGCACAGGCTTGTACTTTCTCCCTGTGACTGCATGGGGTTTGTCCGGGTGCTCTGATTTCTCCCCACACTCCATAGACATACGGGTTTGTAGGTTAATTGACTTTAAAGATTGTAAATTGTCCCTAATGTGTCGGATAGTGCTAGTGTATTGGGATGGTTGGGCGGCATGGACTCGGGCCGAAGGGCCTGTTTCCGTACGGTATCTTTAAGCTAAACTAAACTAAACTAAAATTGTTACAGAATTTATAAGTAAAATGGAGCCCTTACATTTTCAAATCTAAATAATTTTTAATTTTTAGTATATTCGTACGGAAGTTTTTAATCAGTTCAAGCAATTTGTCTGTCTATTCCTGTGAATGTTGGTCTAGATGTATATTGGCTCATAAGGTTTCATGAGTATTGCCATAAGAAAAACACATCTAGATTTTCCAGCAAACAGAGAATAATAAATAGAGATTAAAAGACTGCAGATGCTAAATTCCCGAGTAAAACACAAAGTGTTAGAGTAACTCAGCGGTTCAGGCAGCGTCTGTGGAAGGAATGGATAGGTGATGTTTTGGGTCGGGACTCTTCTTCAGACTGATTGTAGTAGATCCCACCTAACCATTCCTTCCACAGATGCTGTCTGACCTGCTGAGTAACTCCAGCACATTGTGTTTTACACAGTACAATATATGCAGGTTTCATATTTCACACATAATAAATCAATAATATTTTTGATGATTTGTAATTATATATTTGCAAATCAGAAGTTTGCCCTTTTTATTTCTCACATTGTCTAGCTAGGAGTTTCCTTAATGTCTCGAGCCCCATGACAGAAGGAATGTACCTACTCTATTTATTCACTTATTTCTTTCTGATTTTAGGGAAAACTAAACACAGTCCCAGGGTCTGTTTGATTTATTCACAGAATTTTAAATGTATTTATTGAATATTTTGAATGCTCCTTCTGCATCTGATTCTTGTCATTATTTCTCTTGTTCTATGTGTACTTTTTCATTGCTTGCACTCAGCTAATTTTTACCATGGGAAAAATAGACAGCAATTCAATAAAGGCCTGAATTTTCTGCCTTCTATTTATGCAAACATTATGCAAACATCATGACTCGATTGTCTGAGCTATAGGGAGAGGTTGAGCAGGCTGGTACATGTTTTCCTTGGACCGCAAGAGGATGAAGGGTGATCTTATAGAGGTGTACAAAATCATGAGAGAAATAGATCAGGTAAATGCACAGAATCTTTTGCCCAGAGTAGGGGAATCGAGAACTAGATGACAAAGGTTTAAAGTGAGGGAGGAAAGATTTGATAGGAATCTGAGGGGTAAATTTTTACACAGAGTGGTGGGTGTTTGGGACGAGCTGATGGAGGAGGGAGTTGAGGCAGGGACTATCACAACATTTAAGATGCATTGAGATAGGTACATGGATAGGATAGGCTTAGATGGATGTGGGGCAAACGCGTGCATGTGGGACTAGTGTAGATGGGGTATATTGGTCTGTGTGGTGCAAGTTGGGCTGAATTGCCTTTCCACGCTCTTTGTGACTCCATGACTCATAATGCTGCAATTTACACAAAGTTTCATGCCTAAAGCTTTTGAGAATAGCATTAATGCATGTTTTAAACATGCAACCCAATTTGAATGAGGAGATTAGCATGAGTAATTGTCAGTGCAGAGTAAGAGATTTTAAAGGATTCTAAAATGAGGGCCATGACCAAATATTTGTTTTATATTCCTTTCAGTTGGTAATATAGTAATCTTGTGAAATTGATGAAGATATTCAAGAGAGACGGAGCTGGAAAACCACTTCCTCCAGAACAAATGAGCAAAGTCTTAATATCTGAGGGAGTAAAATTAAGAATAATTTCTCCCATTAACATTGAAATCTGGTATATCCATCCTCCAATAGGTTTGTGTGTGTTTAATCTTAACCTGATTAATCTGTTTTTGGTCTAAAATTAGCAGATTTTTGTTGACAGTCCATAATGTTGAGTACAGATGTTGCTGAGTGACAGTTGCTAAGTTTAGTTTATCATTGTGACATGTACTGAGGTACAGTGAAAAGCTTTTTGCTGCGTCCTATCCAGTCAGCGAAAAGAGTACACACTGATCATAATCAAGCCATCCACAGTGTACAGATATAGGATAAAGGTAAAAACCTTTAGTGTAAGGTAAAGTCCAATAAAGTCTTATTAAAGATAGTTTCAAGGTCTCCAATGAGGTAGATGGAGGTCAGGACTGCACTCTAGCTAGTGAGAGAATGGCTTAGTTGCCTGAAATCAGCTGAGAAGAAACTGTCCCTACTCGTTTTTCACACTTTTGTACCACTTGCCTGATGGGAGGGGCAAGAAGAGGGAGTAAACTGGGGTGAGACTCATCCTTGATTATGCTGGTGGCCTTTCCGAGGCACATTGAAATATAGATGGAGACAATGGAAAGGAAGTTGTTTTGTGTGATTGGGCTGCTTCCACAACTGCAATTTCTTGCGGACTTGGATGGAGCTGTTCCCAAACCATGATACATCCTGTATACATCCCGATAAAATGCTTTCTACTGCTCATTGCTTGGGTTTGATGAAATCACGTACATGCATAACTTATTCAATGTATTCAAGGCGAGCCTGAAGAAGGGTCCTGACCTGAAGCATTGCCTATCCATTCCCTCCACAGATGCTGTCTGACCGGCTGAAATCCACCAGCACCTTGTGTTTTGCTCAGGATTCCAGCATCTGCAGATTTTTGTGTCTTTAGTTTAGTTATGTCTGCACTTTGGCAACTACAGATCTACAGATGTAAGAAGAATAGGTTGGGAAAGCATTTGTTGCATTCACGGGATGAGTAATATTTCAGTTTTAAAACGGAGATGGAAAAGATTAAACAAACATAATTAACTGCATCTCTGGCGTTGAGTAGATGAAATGTTACATGAACAGAAATTAATTGGAAATATTTGAAGGCAAGGACGTGGAGAGAAATAAAAATGTTTTTATGAGTCAAGTAAACGTCAAGCACTGAACAGAAGAGCAAACTGATATGATTGAATAGCGAGGTTAAAGAAGGCATTAGGGATAAATAGAACATAGATTCTGAGGCAGACATAATTATAAAATGAACATATTCAGATAAGACGAAATTTTGAGAAAGGTTGAGTAGGATATAATTTAGTATATTGACTGGCCTTGAAGGGGATACGACATATATTGCCTGAAGTAGATTCATATTGCCCGAGTCGAAGACGAGGGCAATATGGATCTAGTGAGGGCAATATATGTCGTATCCCCCGAAAGAGGACAGTCAATATTGTTATTATTACCCATATCAGACATCTAGAGGAAAATCTCAACATCTCAGCTCGGCGGACTTCCACGTAAAATTTAGCCAAAATGGACGCCAAAGTCTTCCTGTCTGCCGTTTGAATATCGACATCTAGACCCTTCTCCATCAAATATTCCTTGAATATTGTTACTGCTTGTTTTGTTGCCTTCTTCGTGTTCTGCGCGTCTTTGTTTTGTAAAATCTCGTCAAATTGCTGTTCGTCAAAAGTCGCGAACCTCTTCTCGCAGGAGGCTGCCATTTTGCTTGTTTTGTCAAGAACAAATTCTAAATTTCCCACGCAGCGCCACATTGCCAAGTTCCCGGATGTGAGACCAGGGGAATATAAGACTATATTTACCGCTGTTTTAACACGTAAAGTCCATAGGCGTTCGCAAGAAAGGGGAATACAAGAAAATATTCCCCTGTTAACCCTGCTGGCACTCAAAACGAAGGGAATACAATTTTGTAAAAGCATAGCTCAGATGTGTGATATGGGTAGGATATAATTTAGTATATCTTAGTGTATACAATTATGTGTAGACAGTCAGAACTTTTTTCCCAGAATGGAGAAATCACATTTTGGAGGGCATTGCTTTAAGGTGAGAGGGGAAAAGTTTAAAGGAGATGTGCGGGGCAATTGTTTTGCAAAGAGAGTGTTTGGTGTTTGGAACACACTACCAGGGTTGGTGGCTGAGGCATTTACAATAGTGGCATTGAAAAGATTTTTGGATAGGCATGTGGACATTCAGAGAATGGAAGGATATGGATTATGCACAGATAAATAAGAGATGTTTTTGGCATCATGTTTGGCACACACATTGTGGCCCGAAATGCCTGATCTTACACTGTCCTGTTCTATGTTCTGCGATGGGTCTATATCCATTAAAGTTTAGAAGAATGAGAGGTATTCTTATTAAAACATGTACGTTCTTAAAGGGTTTGCCAGGGTAGATGTTGAATGGAAGTAACCTCTCATGAGGGGAATTTACAGACATTGTTTCGGAAAAAGCAATGTTTAGGGTTGAGACTGTTCTTCAGACTGAGAGTCTGAAGAAATTTGAAGAACTCTCTCGACCCAAAATGTCGCCTATATCTGTTCTCTGGAGATGCCGCCTGACCTGCTGAGTTACTCCAGCATTTTGTGTCTGTCTTCAGGGAATGTTGTGTTGGAGAAGAAGGATGTGATTAAGTGACTAAACTCTGTTTATAATTTCTTAATCTGATTATAATTCAGTCCTGATTATCATCAATGGTAAAGTCACCACTGATCTCTGCGAAGGAGTATTCCAAAAATTGGAAACAGAGAGAATTCTCAAGTTTAATGATTCAATGATACTTTATTGTCACATGTAACAGTGAAAAGCTTTGTTTCACAAACAATCCTGTAAAATCATGTAGCAGACCTCACCTAGGCAGTACACAAGTGTCACCACATTAATGGAAAGCATTAAGGATCACGGGGGTGCATAAAAACCTTTCAAATGAAAAGGAACAATATCAAAAATTTAAAGATGTTTACCTCAATAAGTTGCAAAATCAAAGGATTTCTACTCAAGGACGCTGGTATGCTGACTGGGGAGACTGCAGATTTCCTCACCAGTGTCTCTCAAGGGTAATTGCAATAAGATAACATCCTTGGAATAAGAAAGCAGCAGAAGGTGACCCCAGTTTTAACAAGGGTCATAGAGAAAACACTGAAATTACAGACTTACAAGCCACATGAGTGGCACGGGTGGGGGACAGATTTGTGGAATTTGGAAAAAAATGTATAAACTGTATCGATCAATTTGTATAGCCTCCGAAAATGTCGGAAGGATTTTCCGCAAGGTTCATGTATTGTATATATTTATTACTTGAATAAAGTCTATTTTGAAATTTAAAAAAAAAAAAAATTACAGACTTACAAGCAGCACCTCAATCATCTAAACAGCAGTGGAATTTGTGTCTATTTGTAAGAATTTTATGTATTTAGAATCAGGATATAGGTCTTGTTAACTTCTGCCCACAAGTGTGACATGGATGGAGTAACCATTTAATAATTCCCATTCAAAGAGCATGTGCTAGTTGAAACATGAGAGGTGTGACGTAGCTGGTGGAGTTGCTGCCTCGCAACTCCAGTTGCCAGGGTTCAATTTATGTAACTAGTTCTATCCTATACACCAGGGGACAATTTACAGAAGCCAATTAACCTTCAAACCTGCACGTCTTTGGAGTGTGGAAGGAAACCGGAGCAACCAGAGAAAACTCATGTGGTCACAGGGAGAACGTACAAACTCGGCACAGACAGAACCCATGGGCAGAATCGAACCCAGGTCTCTGCCGCTTTAAGGCAGCAACTCTATCGCTGTGCCACCATGCCGCCCCAGTTTGGACTGCCACACCACCCTACAAATTTGGGGACCAAATTGCTGTAAATGACTGTTTGACTGTGCACATTATTTATATGGGACTATCCTCTATTGGCTCCTCTTGTGAAATTACTGTTTTTACATGGATAAGTTGTTTCCACTGCTTTTTCAATAAACTATTTACTGAATAAATTATCAATGTCTGCTGTGCAATATACTCCCTATATTCTGCCCACCACTTGCTCATTGGCTGACACTTACACAGGCAGAGAGTATTGTGATCCAGAAACATATGTCTTTTAACTGCATTAAGCATGACAGACTGTTTCACTTGAAGCGAACTGTGTTACATTCACTCTTCAAAAGTATTTAAAATCTATTATTTAACTGAAAATCAAAATTATTGCAGATGCTGGAAATGTAAAACAAAACAGAAAATGCTGGAACTACTCAGCGTGTCAGGCCACGAATGTAGGGTGAGAAAACCGTGTTAATGTTTCAAGTCAAAGACCCTTCATCAGAATGTTATTTAAAGTTTGCGATCACTGATTAAATAGGTGGAGCAATCCTCTGGCTTACCCCTGGCATTGATGACTCTGAGACATAGGTCACAGAGTCATACAGCATGGAAAACAGGCCTTTCGACCCAACTTGCCCATGCTGACCAACATACCCCATCCACACTAGTCCTATCCATGTACCTATCTAAATGCTTCTTAAATGATGTGAAAGTACCTGCCTCAAATACCTCCTCCAGCACCCATGTTCCATACAGTCTTTGAGTAAATAAGTTACACTTCCGCTTCCTATTAAATCTTCCCCCCTCACCTTAAACCTATGTCCACTGGTTTTCAATTACCCTACTCTGGGGAAACGACTGTGTGTTTACCCAATCTATTCCAAATAATTTTTTACACCTCTATAAGATCACCACTCATCCTCCTGCTTTCCAAGAAATAAAGTCCTAACCTGCTCAACCTCTTCCTATAGCTCAGGCCGTCAAGTCCTGGCAACATCCTCGTAAATCTTCTCTGCACCCTTTCCAACTTGACAACATCTTTCCTATAACACGGTGAGCAAAACTGAAAACAATACTCTAAACGTGACTTCACCAAGGTCTTATAAAACTGCAGCATGACCTCCCAACTTCTATACTCAATACTTGATTGAGGAATGCCAATGGGCCAAAATCTATTTTGACCACCCTGTGATTCCAGTTGTGGGATTTAACATGCGTTCCATACAGTTCAGTGGGTGGAAATCAAAGCTCTGGCTTTGTTTTTCGAGCTGACATACATTGTACTTGTGGGCACCTATCAAATCCTCCAGCCATATTTTTGTTTTTTTTAATTTAGTTTATTATTGTCATGTGTACCGAGGTACAGTGAAAAGCTTTTGTTTGCATGCTAACCATTTAAAGAAAAGACTATACTTAAAATAAGGGTGACACAGTGGCAGAGCAGTAGAGTTGCTGCCTTACTGTTCCAGCGACCCGGGTTCGAGCCTGTCTATGGGTGCTGTCTGTACAGAGTTTGTACCTTCTTCCTGTGACCGTGTGGGTTTTCTCTGGTTTCCTCTCACACTTCGCAGATGTACAGGTTTGTAGGTTAATTGGTTTCTGTAAAGATTGTAAGTTGACCCTAGTGTGTAGGATAGCGTTAGTGTACGGGGTGATCACTGGTCAGCATGGACTCGGTGAGCCGAAGGTTCTGTTTCCATGCTGCATCTGTAGACTAAACTAAACTAAACTAAACTATACATGTATACAAACAAGCTGTCCACAGTGCACAGTTAAAGGATAAAGAAGACAATATTCAGTGCTAGATATATACATTGAAGTCCAATTGAATATATAGATAGCTCAAAGGTCTCCAAAGGTAGATGGGAGTCAGGAGTGCAGAGATCAATATCACTTGGCATCATGTTCTGCATTGACATTGTGGGCTGAAGGGCCTGTTCCTGTGCTACACTGTTCTATGTTATATGTTGCTGTAAAGATGGTCACTGCATGAGTGTGTGCCTGTTCGTTTGAGTGTGTGTCAATCTGGTTGTCAGTTCTCCTATTGCTCAGTCAGCGATGATATAAAAATAGCACACAAATGGACACAGCCCCTTTGCAGTTTAGAGAGGTGATCTGAATATAACTAATGATATTTTACACTTGCAAAATTCTATCATGTAAAGAATTGGTATTCCATGTGTTTGTGGGAGATATTATGTTAGCTTAGTGCAACATTAAAAAATTGAAAATATGTGCAGCCAATTGACTGATGCCATGCAGCTGTAATGACCCTGAGGCACAGTTCAGTGATAACCTTCCCAATACAGAGCCACGGTGAGAAAGGGGACACAGACACAAAATGAGAGGACGCACATTTAAAACAGGGAATTGTATAGAAATTTATTCTATGGGGGGTAAGTGGATTTCTGGGTCTCTCTGCCCCCGAGGGTGGTGGAGATGGATCATTAGAGATATTTACGATGGAGAGAGATAAGTATTTCAAAGATCGAGGAATTGAGGCTTATGAGGAACTGATACAGCGCAGAGATTGAGGCCAGCATCGATCAGTGGTGATATCAATCAATGGTGGGGCAGTCTCAAAGAGCTGGTGGCTTTTCCCTGCTCCAAATTTCATAAGTTCATAAGGTCTAGGAGCAGAATTAGGCCATATGGCCCATCAAGCCTACTCCGCCATTCAATCATAGCAGATCTATCTTTCCCTCTCAAACCCTTAATCCTGCCTTCTCTCCATAACCCCTGACATCCTCACTAATCAATAATCTGTTAGGATCCGCCTTAAAAATATCCATTGACGGCCTCCATAGCCTTCCACGGCAATCAATTCCACCGATTCACCACCCTCTGACTAAAAAAATTCCTCCTCATCTCCTTTCTAAAAGTACGTCCTTTTATTCTGAGGATATGGCCTCTGGTCCTAGACTCTCCCACTAGTGGAAACATCTTCTCCACATTGACTTAATCCAGGCCTTTCACTATTCGGTAATTTTCAATGAGGACCTCCTTCATTCTTCTAAATCCCAGCGAGTACAGGACCAGTGCAGTCAAACATTCATCATCTGTTAATTCAATAATTCCTGGGATCATTGTCATAAGCCTCCTCCGGACTCTCTCCGACGCCAGCACATCCTTCCTCAGGTATGGAGTCCAAAACGACTCACAGCACTCCAAAAGTGGTCTGACCAAAGCTTCAGCATATCATCCCTTTGTTTATATTCTAGTCCTTTGGAAATAAATGCTGGCATTGCAATTGCCTTCCTTACGACCAATTCGACTTGCAAATTAACTTTTTGGGAATCCTATACCAGTACTTCCAAGTCCCTTTGCACCTCCAATATCTGAATTCTCCCCACATTTAGAAAATAGTCCAATAGCAGCACATCCTTCCTCAGATATGGGGCACAACATTTATTCTGTTCTTGTACATTATTTTATTCAATGCTCTCTCCTTCCCATTCATCAGTGCATGGAGATGTACAACATAATTCCTATTTTATTTTAAAAATTCTTTGAAATGAAAGCATAATTATTGCTTCTATTCAAAATTTTCATTGAGAAACATAAAAACATTGCACTTTTAACATGCAATAGCGGGAAAGATCTACACAGAATATTAGTTACAGGGTACACCTACTGCATGTGATCAGTCTCAGAAGATTCCACTTAATTGAAAATAACTTGACTTTTTTTTTCACAGAATTTCTGATTCAAAACATACCACGCAAAAAGAAAGGTGAGAATATTTACTTGACTCTTCTGGAGAATAATGTGAACAATTTTGCAATGTAAATTAAATCATAATTACGGGCAATTTATGTAGAATAAATATAGTCCGGCACAATTATATTTTTTCATTATAATTCTCCTTTAATTTTCTCTCTTGCCTTGCTGGAAGTAATAATTAGTAACAGAGCAATAATATCTCAAGGTGGAGATGACACCATGAATTGAAGAATGGCTATCACTGGTTTCCCTCTTTATTGGATGGTATTCAGTTGTTTAACTGAATTAAGCACCACACAGTGAGGCCAGTGCATCTCAACTGATAACTGTAACTCAAAACACAAAGTGCTGAAGTAATTCAGCGGATCAGACAGCAACATGGAGGGAATGGACAGACAATGTTTCAGGTCGGGACCCTTCTTCAGACTGCAGATTGGAGTCAAATTCAGATTGGGGTCTGAAGAAGATTTCTGAACCGAAATGTTGTCTGTCCAATGCCACCACAGATGCTGCCTGACCCTCAAGTTCCTCCAGCACCTTGTAGTTTCCTCAAGATTCCAGCATCTGTAGTTCCTTGTGAAACTGTTACTAGTCCAGTAGCATGTGGAACGATTATGTACTTGACACACTCCTTATTGAGATGGGTGGTACGGTGGTGCAGCAGTAGTGTTGATGCCTTACAGTGACAGGGACCCGAGTTCGATCCTGACTGCGGGTGCTGTCTGTATGGAATTTGTACATTCTCCCCATGACTGCCTGGGATTTCTCTGGGTGCTCCAGCTTCCGTCCACTTTCCAAAGACGTGCAGGTTTGTAGATAAAAATGTAAAATTGTCCCTGGTATGTAGGATAATAGAAACATAGAAACATAGAAATTAGGTGCAGGAGTAGGCCATTCAGCCCTTCGAGTCTGCACCGCCATTCAATATGATCATGGCTGATCATCCAACTCAGTATCCCGTACCTGCCTTCTCTCCATACCCTCTGATCCCCTTAGCCACAAGGGCCACATCCAACTCACTCTTAAATATAGCCAATGAACTGGCCTCAACTACCCTCTGTGGCAGAGAGTTCCAGAGACTCACCACTCTCTGTGTGAAAAAAGTCTTTCTCATCTCGGTCTTAAAGGATTTCCCCCCTTATCCTTAACAATCCGGGAACAATCTTCCTGCATCTAGCCTGTCCAACCCCTTAAGAATTTTGTAAGTTTCTATAAGATCCCCTCTCAATCTCCTAAATTCCAGAGAGTATAAACCGAGTCTATCCAGTCTTTCTTCATAAGACAGTCCTGACATCCCAGGAATCAGTCTGGTGAACCTTCTCTGCACTCCCTCTATGGCAATAATGTCCTTCCTCAGATTTGGAGACCAAAACTGTACGCAATACTCCAGGTGTGGTCTCACCATGACCCTGTACAACTGAAGTAGAACCTCCCTGCTCCTGTACTCAAATCCTTTTGCTATGAAAGCTAACATACCATTCGCTTTTTTCACTGCCTGCTGCACCTGCATGCCTACTTTCAATGACTGGTGTACCATGACACCCAGGTCTCGCTGCATCTCCCCTTTTCCTAATCGGCCACCATTTAAATAATAGTCTGCTTTCCTGTTTTTGCCACCAAAGTGGATAACCTCACATAATGCTAGTGTACGGGGATCACTGGTCAGCATGGACTCGATAGGCCGAAGGGCTTGTTTCTACGTGGTATCACTAAACTAAACTAAGATGACCACCGAGTTTGAAATAGTTGAATTGTGCTTGATTCAACCTACTGTTTACATTCACCTCCTTCATTCTAGCTTCATCATCACCCTCCCTTCCATAGCCAGTGTCATATTCTGTATCCCCATCCCTATCACCATCTTGGCTCGAAAGATTTGTTTCATTGTTTATAAATATCGGCAATAATCAGAACCAGTAATGTCAATTGAAATTAATTTAAACCTTAAGAAAAAAGTTTGAAGTTATCACATTTAAAACGAATGCTTGGCTATTTAAGGTTCTACATTTGCAATGATCTGATCTTGACCACTTCCTGTTGTTCTGTATATTGATATTTAAAAAAAACGCTGCCACTTACGGCTGTGTGTTTTGGCCATCTTACTCAAAGTCCACCTCTGCTGCGCTGCGCTGCGCTGCGCTGCACTGCGCAGGACAAGAGGATTTTCCCCATCGATTAAAAATAAAAGAGTTATTAGTGTTTAAAAAAGGCCACGTCCCTTCCGGAAGGAATATAAAACCCGGAAGTGTGGAGGTGCCTCAGCTCTCTGATAGATGGGGGTTTTACTGACCTGTCAGTGCCCTTAATGTGGTCTGAAAATGTAGTTTGAAAATGCAAAAGTGTGTTTTGGATTGAAAGTGCTGAAGCTGTGTTGCCTTTGGTTTTGAAAGTGCTAAAGCAAGCTGCTTTGCCTTTGGTTTTAAAAGTGCTAAAGCAAGTTGTGTTGCCTTTGAAAGTGCTAAAACAAGCTGTGTTGCCTATGGTTTTGAAAGTACTAAAGCAAGCTGTGTTGCCTTTGGTTTTGAAAGTGCTAAAGCACGCTGCATTGCCTTTGGTTTTGAATGTGCTAAATCAAGCTGCGTTGCCTTTGGTTTTGAACGTGCTAAAGCGAGCTGCCTTGCCTTTGGTTTTAAAAGTGCTAAAGCGAGCTGCCTTGCCTTTGGTTTTGAAAGTGCTAAAGCGAGCTGCCTTGCCTTTGGTTTTGAAAGTGCTAAAGCGAGCTGCCTTGCCTTTGGTTTTGAAAGTGCTAAATCGAGCTGCCTTGCCTTTGGTTTTGAAAGTGCTAAATCGAGCTGCCTTGCCTTTGGTGTTGAAAGTACTAAAACGAGTAGCCTTGACTAATTAGAGCTGCCTTGCTCAATTAGAGCTGCCTTGCCTAATTAGAGCTGCCTTGTCTTCTATATAATTAAAAGTCTAATCTTGACCACTTCCTGTTTGCACCTTATAATGATTTTAGTAAAAACGCTGCCACTTACGGCTGTGAATTTTGGCCATCTTACTCAGAGTCCCCCTCCGCTCATCAGGTGCTGAGGGTTTTTCCCATCGATGAAAAAATAAAAGAGTTTAAAAAAATGTTGATATTCTCTCTCCTGGACTTCCGGTGGCGCTATGGAGGGCTATGAGGTAACGCCAGTCATATAAAACGGAGAAAAATTGGGGAGAAACCGACCTACCTGCTGCCTGCTGTCTCTGCACTGATTGCTGTGAGTGACGTCATCAGGCACGCGACTTACTATGTCTACACAGCGCAGCCCACCCTCGGATAAACCGAAAAGTCGGGCTACTAGGCTGAAACTGGGGGAAGGCTCGGGCTCAGGTAGGACGTTATCCCAAGAAGATGTGTCGAAAAAAACGACGAAAAAATCGGAAGGTGAAGAACTTAAAACTTTTATTGCATGTGAAATTGCTGGTTTAAGGGAAGAAATAAAGCTGATGAATGTTGGTGAGGAAATAAAAAAAATCAAGGAGGAAATGAAGGACTTAAAGCTTGAAATTAATACCACGACTAAGAGTACATCGGATGAATTGAAGAAAGAAATTGCAGAAATATTGAGTGGTCTGACAAAGGAGACGAATGATAAAATCAGAAATGTGAAAACTGATTTTGAAGAAAGGCTGAATCCTGTGGAACAGGCACTGAACCAATAGACGGTTGCCATAAAAGACCTTGAAGAACTAGCCGAAAAAAGTGCTCAGACTACAGCAAAGCTTATCACAGAAAATCAACGTCTAACTGAATTACTGGGCAAAATAACCGAGAAATGTACTGAATTGGAAGGTCGCTAGAGAAGACAGATCCTAAGAATTGCGGGAATTCCAGAAGGGGAAGAGAAAGATCAAGATCCCCGAGAATTCACTGCAAATTTACTGCAAAAAGCTTTATCTCTGGAACAAAAGCCTTTACTAGCCCGAGCACATAGAGTGATGAGACGTCAGACAAGACTAAACGCTCCCCCAAGACAAATTATAATAAAAGTACAGTACGACCACGTCTTGGAGGAGATAATGCAAAAAATATCGAGAAACAGAAGTCTTGCATTTGAAGGACACAGGATCAGTATTTATCGAGACTATCCAGCAAAGGTCTCCAGGAAACGAAAAGCGTTTAATGAGACTAAAAGTATCTTGAGGGAAGTGGAGAATTTGAAATATGGTCTGAGCTATCCAGCTACCCTAAGAGTCACTTACAACAAGAAGGAATATTTTTTCACCAATCCTGTGGAAGCATTGGACTTTGCCCAGAAGATTAAGGCTTGGGAGGATGCTTGAATAATACTTTTAAAACTGTGCCTCACCATTGAATAAACTGACTTTGCAGGACTGGATGGAATTGAAGTGGTGACTAAGGAAGCTGGAGAAAGATGTGGATCGGAAACTCTCCCATGGATACTAATAATTAGTATAACGGCACTACTAACACAAATAACTAATAAATACTAAAATTATACTGTGGTATCTTTACTAATCAGAGTTAATAATTATCACTAATGACTAATACTTACTTATAATGGAATGATTAGTCAAATATAGAGTTTGATTTCATTTGCCCTCTTTGGAAACCTTCTTTCTTTTTTACTAGTAATTTTCATTTTTATTTTCTTTTTTCCTTTCTTTTCGTTTTTTTTAAATTAGAATTTCAAACAAGTTTTAAATATATGTATCCTCACATTTCCGACTATTGAAACCCGAATATTTTAAAATTTAATATCCCCGGTAAAATACTGCTATGGAATAAAAATTCCAAGAAACCAACGAGCTGGTTAAATTCGTAACATCAACTACGGAAGTTGGTAGATGGTTAGCCATGCTAGTATGGCTAGCACTAACTACACTAATACTAGATGTAGTTTTTTCCTTCTTTGTGCACAATACTAATTTCTTAACCTATCCTCTTTTCTTCTCCATTATAATCTATCATTATTATTTTCAGTTTGAATGGAGTTACAAATTGGATCAAAGGAGATATACACGTGAGAGACATTCAAGCGTCTTAAAATTCGTCTATTCAGAGTTCGGGTGTAAGGTCGGGTCTGTCGAACTGAACCATTGGCTCTATTATAGACCCCCATAGACAAAAGATGCAAGATTTAAAAATGAATATGTGGAATGAAGGAATAACGTTTTGCAGCTGGAACATTAAAGGTATTAATGAACCAATTAAGAGAGGTAACGTATTAGCACATTTAAAAGCAATTAAAGCTGATGTGATTTTCATTCAAGAAACACATTTAAAAAAAGATGCCGAGCATAGGCTGAAAGCTAAATGGATAGATAAAATGTATCATTCTTCTTTTACACACAAATCAAGAGGCGTAGCAATATTACTTCGTAAAGGCACTTTATTCAAACATACATCAACTATAACTGATAATGATGGTAGATACATTATTGTAATAGGAGGATTAAATGCACAAAAAAAGATTTTTGTTAATGTATATGGACCAAACTTTGATAGTCCACTGTTTTTTTAAGAAAATATTTAACAACATCCCGGAAATAGCACAACATAACTTAATAATTGGAGGAGATTTAAATTGTACATTAGATTCTTATTTAGATAGATCCATAAGACAAAGGAAAACCAAATCCCATTCCTGTGACTTATTAAATGCATATATGGATACTAGTAACATTAAAGATGTTTGGCGAGTAGAAAATCCAACTGGACGAGAATATTCATTTTATTCACCTGTACATAAAACCTATTCAAGAATAGATTATTTTTTGGTTGACGCTAAACTTATCTCATGGACTTATAATTCAAAATACCATAACATTACAATCTCAGATCACGCACCTTTAACATTTATGATTAAAATAAATGGTAAAACGGAAAAACAGGGACAATGGAGATTTAATCCACAAATTTAAAAAAAAACAAAGCAACTCAGGAACATATAATAATAATAATAATAATAATAATAATAATAATAATAATAATAATAATAATAATAACTTTATTACGGACTCAAAGTCCAGACAAGGGGCAACATTACATTAAAAAATGCATTGCATCTCAAATATCATAAATATATATAAAATCATGGTAAATCACATAAAAACATCATAATTTATATATTAAAAAAAACCCCACAATACTTAAGTTAAAAATTCAGAGTAAAAAATGATCAATGTCGTACAACGAGACAACGATACCAGTGTCTCCACAACTGGGATTCGTAGCGTGT
This sequence comes from Okamejei kenojei, assembly GCA_035221665.1. Lineage (NCBI taxonomy): Eukaryota > Metazoa > Chordata > Chondrichthyes > Rajiformes > Rajidae > Okamejei > Okamejei kenojei. The sequence continues at coordinate 63,446,017 of CM069136.1, read as the reverse complement.
AGTGCTAACCCTTATGTTTGTCAAGGCCACAATAAGCACATTTTTAGAGTCATTTATCCTGCAAATGAATTTATATGTGTGGTGTCTTAGGATAGCTTCTAGAGTATTGACTCCTGCAGCCACAAACATATTACTGGCACTACACCATCTTGGTTGCCTTAGCAGTGTTCTCATGGCATCGTTATATGCAAACTTTAGTCTCTGCATACTTGTCTTTAAATAGTTCGACCACAGGTGCGCAGTGTAGAGGGGTGTGCAGTATGCTCCAAATAGTGACATCTTCACCACATCTGCACACGCACCAAATTTACGCAAGAGGATATTCGCCTGTATATACAGCATGCGCCGTTGCCTATAAATATCCTCATCATCTGTCATTTGTTCTGTAATAATATGCCCTAGATATTTTATCTTATTACAGACACTAAGATTGTTGTCAGACAATTTAAAATCAGGATATTTTAGGCTTTTATCCTCTTTGGTTCTACAGACCATAACAGCACTTTTACTAGCATTATATTTAATGTCATGTTCCAAACCATACACGGAACATGCAGTAAGGAGCTGCTGGAGACCAGCGCTAGATGGACTAAAGACCACAAGATCATCTGCATACATAATATGTTTCACTAGAATATTACCAATCACGCACCCAGTGTTACAGGCTTTCAATTGTTTAGACAGATCATCAATATATAGATTAAAAAGGACTGGGGATAAAATTCCCCCTTGTCTAACACCATTGCTAACCCCAAATGGGGCTGAGACCCTATTGCCCCATTTTATTTGCATAGTCTGGTGGGCATACCAGTAGGCCAGTATTCTCACAATGTATTTAGGCACCCCTCTTTGACGCATTTTACCAAACAGCTTTCTGTGATTAACACGGCCAAAGGCTTTGGAGGCATCAATAAAGCACATAAGGATTGAAGAGTTTTTGCCTCTACATTTGTTTACAATCTCCTTTAGGGCATATATGCATAAGTCAGTGCCATGTTTAGCTTTAAAGCCAAACTGGTTATCTGTGGAGTTAACAAACTCATGTATTCTATCCAGCAGAACTCTTTCTAAGACTTTTGACAATATGCTGGCTAAAGCTATGGGCCTGTAATTATTTAAACTGCCTACTTTACCCGCTTTGTCCTTAATAACCGGCACTAACAGGACAGACAACATTGAGTCTGGTAACATGCCATGAATCATAAAGCCAGTAAAACAAATAGCTAGGAGAGGAGCTTTCCTCATACTCGCATACTTAAGATGTTCAGCAAAGATATGATCCAAGCCACTTGCTTTGTTGTTGGACAGCTTGTTCATGGCATGATACACCTCATGTGACATAATCACCATCGAGTCATTACTCTCAATATTGTCCACCCTATACAAGTCACCTTGGACATAGTTGAATAAAGTGCTATAATGTTGTCGCCATAACTCCACGATATTAGCCGTTCCGGAGATTCCATCTACAGTACATGGTAGAGATGTTTTGCAACTGCTAAGAGCTCTCACTTCCTTCCAAAAATCTGTAGCATTGTTACTTAGCAGCTTCTTAGCCATGGAATCAGCCCTCATAGCTTGCTCATTTTTACATATGAAGCGAACAGCATACTTATACCTTGCATTAGTGAGCTTCTTGTGCTCAAACACAGGCCCCTGTCTGGGTCTACCTGCCATAGCCCATGCTTTGGTGGCTTCACAGGCTTCAGTATGATACTCAGCTACATACTTATTCCAGCCAGGTCTGGAATTATATTATAGAACAGATAATAGAATTAACAGATAATAATATAATAGAATTATATTATATTATAGAACAGATCAAGATTTTCTTTGAAATAAATGATAAACCGGAAATATCTTCTTCCCTATTATGGGAAACTTTTAAAGCATATGCCCGTGGAATTATGATTTTTTCTCAAGCATTTTATAATAAAGAGAATCGGAGGGAACAACAGGAATCGGAAAAGGAGATTAAACAATTAGACACAGAGAATGCTGCTAATCCATCCATAACAACACATAATAAAATTGCTGCACAGAAATATAAATTAAATAAAATATACTCAGATCAAGTTGTAAAACTCTATCAATACACTAAACAATTACAATTTGAATTTGGAGATAAACCTCAAAAATTATTGGCTCGTCAATTAAGGAAGATGGAGGGAGAAAAAAATAATCCATAGGATTAAATCATATAATGGCGAACCATTAATACAACCTAAAGATATTAATGAGAGATTCTTGCAATATTATAAAAATTATATTCAGCTAAAACGACAGAAAACAGGATAGGAATAGAAGCATTTAAAAAAATGTAATCTGAATGGGTTGGATTCACAAAATAGAGAAACACTAAATGCTGAAATTTCAGTAAAAGAAATCAAAGAATCTATCAGATCATTAAAAAATGGTAAAACACCGGGACCAGATGGTATTGGCTCGGAATTTTATAAAACATTTTATGATCTGATTGCACCACGTTTGAAGATACTCTATGAATATATTTATACCCACCAGAAACTACCAGAAACGTTAAATGAATATATTATAACACTTATACCTAAAATAGACAAAGACCTGGATGACCCAGGATCATATAGAGCTATAGCTCTTTTAAATACTGATCAAAAGATACTAACCAAAATATTAGCACAAAGACTAAGTACAGTTATTAATAAATTAATTCACTCAGATCAAACAGGATTTATACCAAAACGATATTCCTCATATAACCTGAGACGATTATTCAATATTATATATTCGAAAAGAGGTATTAATAAAGACCTAGTAATTATATCGTTAGATGCGGAGAAAGCCTTTGAACAGGTGGAATTGTCTTACTTGTTCTCGGTTATGGAAACTTTTAAGTTGGGAGAGAAATTTATTACTTGGGTTAAATTATTATACACTAATCCAACAGCCAGAATAGTAACAAATCAAATGCTATCAACTAAATTTAATCTATTTCGAGGCTGCAGACAAGGTTGTCCTTTATCCCCGCTACTGTTTGCACTTGCAATAGATCCATTAGCTCAACGTGTGAGATTACATCCTGAGTAATCTACATACATGGGTATGACACCAGAGATACTGAAAATAAAATCTCCTTATATGCGGATGATGTATTACTTCATATTACAAAGCCGGAAATTAGTATCCTAAATTTACTAAAATTAATAACGGAATTGGATTATTTTCAGGATATAGTATTAATTGGAATAAAAGTGAACTTATGCCAATAATGGTAAATAACTTACATATATTTCAACAATTTCCTTTTAAGATAGCAAACGAAAATATCTTGGAATTTATGTAACCAAAAGATTTGATTCTTTATTTAAATCCAATTTTCCACTTTTATTGAATAAATTAAATAAGAACATTTTATATTGGAAAACATTACCTATCTCAATGCTAGGTAGAATTAATGCAATAAAAATGATTTTTCTCCCGCAATTACTATATCTTTTCCAATTGATTCCGATATATCTTCCTAAAAATTTCTTTAAGAAGGTGGATTCTATAGTCACCAACTTTATCTGGGATTATAAGAGCCATAGAATAAATAAAAAACATTTATGTAAATCAAAAATAAATGGAGGTCTAGCACTGCCAAACTTTATGTTTTATTATTGGGCAGTTAATATTAAAAATATGAATTTTTGGTTAGTAGAGACAGATAAACAACCAATCTGGTTAAAAATGGAAAAAGATTGTTCGCCTTTTGAAATTAGTTCGATTTTATTCGCCAATATTAAACTAGGTAAGAAAACCTATAGTGAAAACCCTATAATAGAAAGTGGAATACGTATCTGTAAACAAATAAAGAAAACATTAAAATCGGAATGTATACCACTAGCCCTTACCATTGTAAATAACGTTACATTTAAACCCGCAATGATGGACAAAGCTTTTATTACAATGGAAAAACTATGGAATTAAGTAGATGGGCGATCTCTACAGGGAAAATTCTTTCCTTTCATTTCAAGAATTACAACAAATTTATGGATTAGATTCAAAAGATCACTTTAGATATTTACAAATTAGTGACTATGTAAAAGCAAACACACAGGAAATTAGAAATAGAAAGACAGAAATTTTAGATGAATGTCTAAATAAACACCCGAACACAGAAAAATTGATATCATATATTTATAACATTTTATTGGGAAACGATGTCCCAATGACAGAAATATATGGGCAATCATGGGAAAACGCATTAGGTCAAATCATTAGACCAGAAGTATGGGATGAAAGTTTACAACATATACACCACTGCTCGTTAAATGCTAGACACTCTCTTACACAATTTAAAATATTACATAGACTGCATTATTCAAAATCCAAACTACATAGCATTTTTTCAAATGTATCTGCCATTTGTGATAAATGTCAGCACTTAGAAGCTAACTTGACGCATTAATTTACAAATTGTGTAAAAATTACTAAATTTTGGACAGAAATATTTAAGATAATTTCGAATGTTGTTAATATGAATCTGATCCCTGACTCAAAGTTAATAATATTGGGAATATCAGAAACAGATCAATTAATAACAACGAATCAAATAATCTTTATTGATTACAGTTTAATAATTGGGAAAAAATTAATATTGAAATTCTGGAAAGGTCCTACATCCCCCACAATCAAAATGTGGATTACAGGAATGTCGGAGACACTTCATCTGGAAAGATTGTCCTACTGGACATGTTGGATCTTTTCAGAGGGATATGGTCTCCATTTATTGAATATCTAAAGGGTCAAAATGGCTCGGTACGAGAGCCTGACTTAAGCCTGAATAATGGAATGGATGAAGAATCATGTATAACAAATCATGGATATTATCTCCAATGATGGATAACCTTTTTAATACCCCACTCAGTTCTTTATTTTTGATTTCCTACTTTTACTTTATTTTTCTCTATCTTTTCCTACCTGCAAAAATATGTATAGAAATACAAATAAGACATAATTGTTAATATTAATAATATTACGAATGTATGTGAGAAGTATATTATATTAATATGTACTTACGTCCATTAAAAATATTTAACAGATATTCTCTCTCCTGTCAATCACTTCACGAAGGCCACGCCCCTTCTGGTGGGAGGGGGAGAGGGTCTATAAAACCCGGAGGTGTGGGTGTGGCTCAGTCTCTGCAAGATGGAGAGGGAGAGGTCACGACTAGCTGTCTTTAGTGGCCTTGCACCCTGCTTGAAATGGTATGAAACTGAACTTGAATTTGGTGGCCTTGCACCCTGCTTGAAATGGAATTTAAAGGAATAGCCATGAGTCAACTGCGAGTCCACCAGCCGTGAGTGAGTGAGCTGCCAGCACAACAAGCTTGAGTGACTGAGCCGCCAGCCCAAGAATCCATTCGGCCCACAATGTCCATACTAGCCCTCTGGAAACCAGCCCCTTCAGTGCACAACACTCATACTAGCGCTCCAGAAAGCCCCCCCCCACTGGCCCAGCAATATTGGAATTGATGGAGAGGTGGAATATTGCGTTGGGGGACCAGCCCTCCCGTGTGATTTTGGGACCCAACGGGTCCCACTTAGTCTTGTGAAGAAATAAAATTAAAAAAGCAAAGAAATAAACTAAACTTACTGATCTGAACTTACCTGCTTAATGAAGGTTGACCGTCACTTTCAGATCAATAAATATGCCAATATGATCAATAAATTGTATGAGCATGACAAGTCATGTATCTGTACTCTGAGGATGGCTTGATTATAATCATATTGTTTTTCTGCTGTCTGGTTGGACGCAACAAAAGCTTTTCACTGAACCGCTGTACACATGACAACAAACTAAACTCAATCCTCCCTATTACAATTAGTGTGAAGAAGGGTCCGGACCCAAAATGTCTTCTGTCCATGTCCTCCACAGATGCCTGACCTGCTGAGCTATGCCAGCACTTTATGTTCTATGATAGATGTTTCTGGCAGGTGCTTCAGTGAAAAACATACTGACGGCCTTACCTCAGTGAAACATCAGTGTCATTGGCCCAGTAGCATAAATCACAATAGATTCAAAGAAAGCTTGTAGGGCTGCTGCCTCACAGCACCAGAGACCAAGGTTTAATCCTGATCCCCACACACTTGCACTATCCTACACACACTAGGAACAATTTACAATTTTACCAAGCCAATTAACATAAAAACCTGTACGTCTTTGGAGTGTGGGAGGAAACTAGAGATCCCGGAGGAAACCCACGCAGGTCATGGGGAGAACAGAACATACAAACTCTGTACAGACACGCGCCCATAGTCAGGATCGAACTGGGTCTCTGGCATTGTAAGGCAGCAAGTCTAACGCTGTGCCACTGTGCCGCCAGTTCATGTGCCACACAGGGAAAGTTAATATCTTTTATTGGACATAGGGAAAGTTAATACCTCATTCATTGACTGATTAGTGCCTTTAGCTACTGCTATTAATAACTTGCACTTAAACAATGTGTTTACAGCAGTCAATGTTCCAAGCCACTTCAGAGGTGAATTACCAGGGAAAAGAGTTACTGAATGAATTAAAGAAGGTGAATTTCAGACAGTTTGATAAAAGGAATACAAATTAATGGGTTGAATTGCCATGGTGTTGCCGTATGATGGCAGCCTTGCCAAAAGTCTCACTTGTCCTTTTTTTCTGTTGTTGTTTTTAGTCTGTAGTTAAATCTATGTGTTAGGGTATCTTTAGTTTTGTATTATGTGGGGGGTGGGGGAAACGTTTTTTAATCTCTTTCCTTGGAATGGTATTTTCCATATCATATCTCCGTCCGCACTGCGACCTAACATCATGGAGCTGGCGGTGCTTCCACGATGTGAGGTCCGCGAGAGCCTGCGGACTTCACATCAAGGAGCTTGTGATCCCCTTGTCAGGGATTGACTTCAGGAGCTCCAACTGCGGGAGCCTGCAGACTTAACATTGTGAAGCTTGCGGTCTCTTGGTTAAGGGACTGCCCACTGCGGCGACCTAATTGGTGAAGAGTTTAGGAGAGTTTGAAAAATTGTCATGTTGAAGACCTCCTTTGACTATGTAGAAGACCTCCATCAACTATGTTGAAGACTAGCTTCGACTAGCTTCTGGAAAATTGGACACCGAATAATGAATGGATGAATGCCTTTTTATTGTCACTATACACATATACAATGAGATTAAAAGCTGCTCCCTCAGTGTAAAAAACAGTGTAAAAAACAAAAAGGGGGAGGGGGAATAAGGTGCACAGTTTCTGCGACGCTATGTACATATCTATAAAAGACAATGGACAAATAGAGTTACAGTTCCAGTACAAATTACAGTTGGTGGATAGATGAAGGTCCGGGGGTTAGGCTGTGAAGTCAGTGCATGTGTGAGTTCAGGGAGATAATGGATTTTGGAAAGAAACTGTTCTTGAGTCTATTTGTCCTTGTGCTGATGCACCTATAGCGCCTCCCTGAGGGCAGCAGGTTGAACAGGCCAAATGCAGGATGGAAGCTGTCCTTGATAATGTTCTTCGCCCTGGTGAGGCAGCGGGAGGTGTAAATGTCCATCAGAGAGGGGAGAGGGCAGCCGATGATCTTCTGTGCTGCCCTAACTACTCTCTGAAGCCTCTCCCTGTCTGCCATGGTGCAGCTGCCGTACCATGCTGTAATGCAGTATGTCAACAGGCTCTCAATGGACGAGCGGTCGAAGGTCAGCAGCAGGTTGGAATAGTGGAGAGTGAAGACGACCTCCTTCGATCGCCTCCGATCTCCTTCGACCTCCCTTCAACCTCCCTTCGAGTATGTTGAAGACTATCTATGACTACCTTCGATTATCTGCGACTACTTTCGATTACCTACGAATAACATGCCGACCTACTACGACTTACTTCAACTAAACCTACGAGTAAAAAAAGCAGTGATTTTTTCCATGCCAACCTTTTTTTACGTTGAAAAATATGTCACGACCTAGTACGCGGGGACTACTCTCGATCATGAAGGAGAGTTACAAAGACCTCCTAGGATCTCGTGTCGACCATGCTGCAAGTATGTCGAGGGCAAACTCTTCTAAACTCGTGAATTAGGTCGCCGCAGTGGGACAGCCCCTTCAGGGATCGACTTTAGGAGCTCCAATTGCAGGAGTTTACACCATCCCGATCACAGGAGCTTCGATCTTCCCGACGCGGGAGCTTCGATTGCTGGCTGCAGAAGCTTCGATTGCCCTGAGTTGCTGCCTTACAGCACCAGAGAGCCAGGTTTGATCCTGACAATGGGTACTGTCCATACGGAGTTTGTACGTTCTCCCTGTGACCGCGTGGGTTTTCTCTGGATACTCTTGTTTTCTCCCACACGCCAAAGAGGTGCAGGTTTGTAAGTTAATTGGCTTCAGTAAAGTGTAAGTTGTTCCTGGTGTATAGGACAGTGTTAGTGTACGGGGTGATCGCTGGTCGGCAGGGTGGGCCGAAGGTGGGTGGGCCGAAGGGCCTGTTTCCACGCTGTATCTCTAAAGTCTAAAAGGTTGCTTTGTGCTCCAGCTTCAGCATCTGCAGTCTCTTGTATCCCCTGCAAAATAATATTTCGGAGAGAGTAACAAGGAACTGCAGCTGCATTTGTGTCTCCGTGTCCAGGGGAGGTTTATGAGGATGATCATAGGGATGGTTGGGTTAATGTATGATGAGTGTTTGATGGCGCTGGGCCTGCACACACAAGATAGAGGGCATGTGAAGAGGATGTTTCCATGTGTGGGAGGGTCCAGGACTAGAGGGCACAGCTTCAGAATAAGAGGACATCCCTTTAGAGAGGAGATGAGGAAGAATTTCATTTGCCAGAGGGTGGTGAATCTGTGTAATTCATTGCCACAGACAGCTGTGGAGGCCGTCATTGGGTATTTAAAAAAATTGACAGGTTCTTGATTAGTAAGGGTGTCAAAGGTTCCGGGGAGAAGGCAGGAGAATGGGGTTGCGAGGGTAAAATAGATCAGCCATGATTGAATGGCAGAGTAAAGTGGTGGAGTAATTCTGCTCCTATGGCTTACGAGTTCACAAAGTCAACCATCATGCACCCAGTTACACTAACCCCATTCGAATCCAATCATCACACATTCCCATCAACTTCCCCAAATTCTATCACTCACCTGCGCACTTGGGGAGATTTACCCCTGACAATGGCATCTAAGTCCCTACTTGTCTCTAACAAGAGGCAATGTGAAGCAGTTGTCTCCCGTTGCAGAGGGGCCTAACATAGCACTGACTACTAGGGCGGCACAGTGGAGCAGCGGTAGAGATGCTGCCTCACAGCACCAGAGACCCAGGTTCGATCCTGACCATGATGCTGTCTGTACGGAGTTTGTAGGTTCTCCTCGTGACCACGTGGGTTTTCTCCGGGTGCAGAAACACAAAGCTGGAGTAACTCAGCGGGTCAGACAGCCGCTCTGGAGAAAAGGAATAGAGATTCAGTCCGAGCCGCTGAGTTACTCCAGCTTTTTGTGTCTATCTTCGGTTTAAACCAGCATCTGGAGTTCCTTCCTACAATTCTCTTCGGGTGCTCCGGTTCCCTCCCATATTCCAAAGACATGCAGGTTTGTAGGTTATTTGGCTTCTGTAAATTGTCCCTATTGTGTAGGATACAGCTAGTGTATGGGTGATTGCTGGCCAGCGCGGACCGTGGGCCGAAGGGCCTGTTTCCAAGCTGTATCTCAATAATTTAAAAAAAAACCTGCTGCCTTGCCAGGGAGGACTACGAACATTGAACTTTCATCTCCACGGTCACCTACACGCCAAAAGGCTAAGCAGTCCTTGCCCTGCTAATAGATTGTTGTGATTCAGCAGTTTATTGGTAGAAGCCCTTATATGAAATGTAGTCATCTCAAGCTAGTCATTGAAGTCTGGATAAAGTATTGCTCCTTTAAAATTCCCCACATGTATGGTTTCCTATTTGGCCATTCTCATCCTGGTGCATTTATTCATTTATTTAAGCCCTTTTGATTATTAATCATAGAGTCAAACAGGCCCTTATTGCCCAAACTTGCCGATGCTGACTAAGAAGCCCCATCTACACGTCCTACCTGCCCACGTTTGGCCCATATCCTTCTAAATCTTTCCTATCCATGTACTTATTGAAATGTCTTTGAAATGTTGATATAGCACCTGCCTCAACTACCTCCTCTGGCAGTACATTCCATATACCCACCCTGTGTAAAAATGTTGCCCTCGGGTTCCTATTAAATGTTTCCCCTCTCACCTTAGACCTAAGTCCTCTATTCATCCATTTCCCTTTTGAAAATTATTTTCCCATTATTTCTGGTGGTACAGAAGTTAGAAAACACATTTCTGTTTCCAGTTTCAGGAACAGTTTCTTCTCAACTGTTATTAGGCGACTGACTGTCCTCTCACCAGCTAGAGTGTGGTCCTGACCTCCCATCTACCTCATCGAATATCTTTGAACTATCTTTAATCGGACTTTATCTTGCTTAATCTTTATAGCTATTCCCTTTATCTTGTATCCATACATGTGGATGGCTGTATTGTATTCATGTATAGTCTTCGCTGAATGGACAACAAAAAAAATAACTAAATAGACTATAGGTGCAGGAGTAGGCCATTCGGCCCTTCGAGCCAGCACCGCCATTCAATGTGATCATGGCTGATCATCCCCAATCAGTACCCCCTTCCTGCCTTTTCCCCATATCGCCTGACTCCGCTATTTTTTAAGAGCACTATCTAGTTCTCTCTTGAAAGCATCCAGAGAACCTGCCACCACAGCCCTCTAAGGCAGAAAATTCCACAGACTCACCACTCTCTGTGAGAAAAAGTGTTTCTTCATCTCCGTTCTAAATGGCTTACTCCTTATTCTTAAACTGTGGCCCCTGGTTCTGGACTCCCCCAACATCGGGAACATGTTTCCTGCCTCTAGCGTGTCCAAGTCCTTAACCATCTTATATGTTTCAATGAGATTTCTTTTCATCCTTCTAAACTCCAGAGTGTACAAGCCCAGCTGCTCCATTCTCTCAGCATACAACGGTCCCGGGAATTAACCTTGTAAACCTACGCTGCACTACTTCAATAGCAAGAATGTACTTCCTCAAGTTAGGGGACCAAAACTGCACACAATACTCCAGGTGTGGTATCACTAGGGCTTTGTACAACTGCAGGAGGAATTCTTTGCTGCTATATTCGATTCCTCTTGTTATAAAGGCCAACATGCCATTCACTTTCTTCACTGCCTGCTGTACCTGCATGCTTACTTTCATAGACTGATGTACAAGGACCCCCAGATCCCATTGTACTTCCCCTTTTCCCAACTTGGCTCCATTTAGATAGTAATCTGCTTTCATGTTTTTGCTACCAAAGTGGATAACCTCACATTTATCCGCATTAAACTTCATCTGACATGCATCTGCCCACTCCCCCAACCTGTCCAAGTCACCCTGCATTCTCATAGCATGCTCCACACATTTCACACTGCCACCCAGCTTTGTGTCATCTGTAAATTTGCTAATGTTACTTTGAATCCCTTCATTGAAATCATTGATGTATATTGTAAATAGCTGCGGTCCCAGAACCGAGTCTTGCGGTACCCCAGTACTCACTGCCTGCCATTCTGAAAGGGACCCGTTAATCCCTACTGTTTGTTTCCTGTCTGCCAACCACTTCTCTATCCATGTCAGCACTCTACCCCCAATACCATGTGCCCTAATTTTGCCCACTAATCTCCTATGTGGGGCCTTATCAAATGCTTTCTGAAAGTCCAGGTACACTACATCCACTGGCTCTCCCTTGTCCATTTTCCTAGTTACATCTTCAAAAAATTCCAGAAGATTAGTCAAGCATGATTTCCCCTTCGTAAATCCATGCTGACTCGGACCGATCCTGTTACTGCTATCCAAATGTTCGGCTATCTCATCTTTTATAACTGACTCCAGCATCTTCCCCACCACAGCTGTCAGGCTAACTGGTCTATATTTGCCTGTTTTCTCTCTCCCGCCTTTCTTAAAAACTGGGATAACATTAGCTACCCTCCAATCCACAGGAACTGATCCTGAGTCGACAGAACATTGGAAAATGGTTACCAATGCATCCACAATTTCTAGAGCCACTTCCTTAAGTACCCTGGGATGCAGACCACCAGGCCCTGGGGATTTATCAGCCTTCAGTCCCATCAGTCTATCCAACACAATTTCCTGCCTAATGTGGATTTCCTTCAGTTCCTCTGTCACCCCAGATCCTCTGGCCACTACTATATCAGGAAGATTGTTTGTGACCTCCTTAGTGAAGACAGATCCAAAGTACCTGTTCAACTCATCTGCCATTTCCTTGTTCCCCATAATAAATTCACCTTTTTCAGTCTTCAATGGTCCAACTTTGGTCTAATTTTTTCCTCTTTACATAACTAAAGAAGCTTTTATTATCCTGCTTTATATTCTTGGCTAGCTTACCTTCGTACCTCATCTTTTATCCCCGCATTGTCTTTTTGGTTCTCTTCTGTTGTTCTTTAAACATTACTCAACCCGCTTGCTTCCCAATCATCTTTGCTATGTTGTACTTCTTCGCTTTAATTTTTATACTGTCCCTGATATCCCTTGTCAGCCATGGTCGTCCCTTTCTCCCCTTGGAATCTTTCTTCCTCCTAGGAATGAACTGATCCTGCACCTTCTGTATTATTCCTAGAAACACCTGCCATTTTTGTTCCACTGTCATCCCTGCTAGTGTATCTTTCCAGTCAACTTTGGCCAGCTCCTCCCTCTGGGCCCTGTAGTCCCCTTTATTCAACTGCAACACTGACACCTCCGATCTGCTCTTCTCCCTCTCCAATTGTAGATTAAACCTGACCATGCTATGGTTACTGCCTCCTAATGGTTCATTAACCTTGAGGTCCTTTATCAAATTTGGTTCATTACATAATACTAAATCCAGAATTGCCTTCTCCCTGGTAGGCTCCAATAAAAGCAGTTCTAAGAATCCATCACAAAGGCACTCTACAAAGTCCCTTTCTTGGGGTCCATACCAACCTGATTTTCCCAGTCTACCTGCATGTTGAAATCTCCCATAACAACCACAGCATTACTTTTACTACATGCCAATTTTAACTCCTGATTCAACTTGCGCCCTATGTCCAGGCTACTGTTTGGGGGCCTGTAGATTAGTCCCATTAGGGTATTTTTACCCTTACAATTCCTTAGTTCTATCCATACTGACTCCACATCTCCTGTTTCAATGTCACCCCTTGCAAGGGACTGAATTTCATTCCTCACCAACAGGGCAACCCCACCCCCTCTGCCCACCTGTCTGTCTTTTCAATAGGAGGTATACCCTTGATTATTCAGTTCCCAGTCCTGGCCCTCTTGCAGCCATGTCTCAGTAATTCCCACAACATCATACTTGCCAGTTCCTAACTGAGCCTCAAGCTCATCCACTTTATTCCTTATACTTCACGTATTCATATACAGCACTTTGATATCCGCATTCACTTCCCCCCTCACACCGCTCGCAATTGGCCCTGACCTTAATCTGTTGTCCATTCTCGAGCTTTCCTTCCCATTAATTCGAGAATCTTTTGTAATTTTTCCTGTAGTCCCCGTCAACTCCATCTTTATACTCCCAATTTGTCAATCCCTCCCTCCCACTGTTTAGTTTACATAGAATATAGAAACATAGAAAATAGGTGCAGGAGGAGGCCATTCGACCCTGAACCAGCACAGCCATTCTTTGTGATCATGGCTGATCTTCCTTGTGATCACGGGTATAATACGGGTTTAAACCCACACGTGTAGCCCTAGCAAACCTGCCTGCCAGAATGTCGGTCCCCCTCCAGTTAACGTGTAACCCGTCCCTTTTGTACAGGTCACCCCTACCCCAGAAGAGATCCCAGTGGTCAATAAATCTAAATCCTTGCTCCCTGCTCCAGCCCCTCAGCCACACATTCAGATCCCCCAACGCCCTGTTCCTGCCCTCACTAGGACAAGGTACTGCAAGCAATCCAGAGATAACCACCCTAGACGTCCGGCCTTTCAGTCTTCTTCCCAACTCTCTGAAGTCATGTTGGAGAACCTTCTTCCTCTTCTTCCCAATGTCATTTGTGCTACGTGCACAACTACTGCCGGCTGTTCACCTTCTCTCTCTCTCGAGGATGTTCTGAATTTGGCTCCTGACATCCTGAACCCTGGCACCAGGGAGGCAACAGACCATCCTCGCATCTCGTCTGCCGCCATAGAATCTCCTGTCCGCTCCTCGGACACTGGAGTCACCCACCACTAGGGCACTACCTGACGTCGGTCTCTCCGGTCGAGTCCCATCTCTAGGATTGGAGCCACCGACGTGTCCGCAGCTCGGACTGGAAACATCGTTTCCCCGGACAGTTCCCGAGGGCGTACCTGTTTTCATTAGGCACAGCCACCCGAGTCTTCTGCTCGCCACAATTTCCACTCTTTCTCTCCGTCACACACCTTGGTTCTTCCCGTATCCTCGGTGTGACAACCTCACTGTCAGTCCTGTCCAGGAAACTTGTTTTCCCGGATGGCTCTGAGGTCATCCAGCTGCTTCTTCAGTGCCCCAACACGGTCCTTTAGGAGCTGAAGCTGGACGCACTTGCCACAGTTGTAGCAGCCAGAGGCTCCATCTGTGCCCCTGGGCTCCCACATTCGGCAAGCCTCACACTGTCTCATCTGCCCTGACATGTGTTCACCACGCTCCGTCATCTCGAGGTTTATGCATAGCCTCCTCCCCTCAGCCTCCTCGCCGAAGACTCTCGAGCCAAAGTTCTGAGTTAAGTCTGCCTGTGTTATGCCTCTCTTTTTAAACAGTTTTCCCCCTCTGACTCACTTCTAACTCTCCTCCCACTTGGGCTAGAGCCAATCAGTGCTTTTTCCTGCTTCTCTTTGCTGCTGTTTCTTCAAAATCCTCTGGAGCTCTGAGTTAAACTAAGCTTAAAATCCCTGGGCGGCACAGTGGCACAGCGGTGGAGTTGCTGCCTAAAGTGCCTGAGACCCGGGTTCGTTTCTGACTACGGGTGCCGTCTGTATGGAAATTATACTTTCTCCCCGTAACTACGTGGATTTTCTCTTGGTGCTCTGGTTACCTCCCACATTCCAAAGATGTACAGGTTTGTAAGTTAATTGGCTTTGGTAAAATTGTAAAATTTCCCCTAGTGTCTAGTATAATGCTTGTGTATGGGGATCGCTGGTCGGCGTGGACTCAGTGGGCCGAAGGGCCTGTTTCTGTGCTGTATCTCAAAACTAAACTAAACTACACTGTATAAACATTCACATCAAGCAGTTTCTGGTTCTTTATCAACTTAGTTTACATCCATGTCCTCTAGTTATCCTTCTGCTACTAGGAACAGCTTCTCCTTACTTATACCATTGAAATCCTTAATTATTTCAAGCAGTTCTTTACGATCTTCCCTTAACCTCCCTGCTCTATTGCAGCTGTTCTTGTCCCTCAATATCCAAGAACCATGGTAGACTTCTAGTAAATCTCTTCTGTACTCTCACCAAGGCTCACACATCTGAATGCCTCCCAGAATTGGACACACACTTGAGTTGAGTGGTTTATAAAGGTCTAGCCTAATGCCCTTGTTTCTGTATTCAATGCATTTTTAAACAGTCTCTCAACTTGTCCAGGCACCTTTGAAGGTTTGACTGAACACATCGCAGGTCTGGGTTCCTCCCAAGTTTAAAATGTATTATTTATTCAATATTGTCACTTTTCATTACGTTCCCCTAAATGCATCACTCCGTTAAATTTCATCTGTTGTACGATTGAGCAACCCACCTGTCTCGTCCTAATGTTTATTACTATCTACCTCATCTGCTTGTTATATTGTGGGGGCTTGTGCTTTAAAATTATGCCTGTACCTAAATCTCTGTAGTTAACATCGATTGAAAGGTGTAATGTACCCAATGCAACCATTAGAAGACACCTGAAGGAGAAAGTGTCTCCACTGATGTCTGCTTCTTCTTAATTTAGTTTGGTTTAAAGACACAGCATGGAAACAGGCCCTTTGACCCACCGAGTGTGCCGATCGGTGATCATCCCGTACACTAGCATTATTCTACACACCGAGGACAATTTTTACCAAAGCCAAATTAACCTGCAAACCTGTATGTCTTTGGAGTGTGGGAGGAAACTGAAGCAACTGGAGAAAACCTACGTAGTCACAGGGAGAGTGTACAAACTTCATACAGACAACACCCGTTGTCAGGATTGAATCCCAGTCTCTGGTGCTGTAAGGCAGCAGCTCTACTGCTGCACCCCAACTCAGAGTAGCTCAACTTTCTCTGAGGTATCTTTTAACTGTCACTGACTTTCGCGTCCCATGTGTGCCAATGTTGATAATACATTTAGGAAGTTCTTGTTCACCAAACATCTCTTCAATGTGCATACACAAATGTAAGCTCTTGACCTTAATTCACCTTGTCAGAGGTGACTTTCCTTTAAAATATCTGTATGAGCTATCTTTTCTTAACCCTTAGCTTTTCCAAATGACAATTGTGTTAGGCTGGTTAGTTCAACCAGCCTAATGGACTTAGAGTCTGTCCCATCACTCTAAGGTTTGGATAAGGTAGACAGTCAGAACAATGTTTTCAATGTGGAAATGTCAGTGATGTGAGGACATAGCTTTAAGATGAGAGGGGCAAAGTGTGAAGGAGATGTGCATTGAACCATTGAACCTGCTGCACACTGCAAAGTGTGGTGTTGGAGGCAGATACAATAGTGGCATTTCAAAGGCTTTTAGATAGGCACATGGATATGCAGGGAATGGAGGGGTATGGATCATATGCAAGCAGAAGAGATGAGTTTAACCTGAAATGTTCGGTGTGGACATTATGGGCCAAAGGACCTGCTCCTACATTGTATGTTCTAAAGTTCTATATGCACATTTATTAAATAAACATGTAAAATTTGCAATATCCCAGTGGCAGAACTGTCAAATGTAAGGAGAATCGAAAAGTCGATTTTCTCTTACCTCTTTCAGAAGCCTAACGTGTTTCTTCGAATTACTAGCCAGGCACTGATTATTCGCATCTGATATTCTCAGGAGCGCTGCTACATTCAGGTTAATGTTTCTGCCCCACCTGTGCAGCTCAATCCACTCTACATTTCCTCTCCAGCCTTTGTTCCTTCTGTCTTCCTTCGTTCTCTAAAGTTTGTCCACCCATCTGCCAAATAACCCCGCCCCCCTCACTGCCAATATCCACCTATTACTTGCCAGGCTGTCCTGCGTTACCTCTTTTCCAGCCTCCCCCCCACTACAACTAATCTGACGAAGGCTCCTGGCCTGAAATGTTGCCAGTCCATTCCCCCAGGAGGTACTGTCTGGCCCATGGAGTTACTCTAGCACTTTTGTTTCACTCAAGGTTCCAGTAACTGCAGTTCTTTGTGTCCACATAAAAACATTCTGCATCAGAATGACTATTTTAATTTTTTTGCTCCTGGTATGTTGCTACTGTTAAGCCCTGTAAAGTGCCTTCTGAGATATTTATAGTAAAACAACACTTTCTAAAGCTTTGTGGATGTGCCTGTGGTCCATATGAAGAACCAAGGTCAAGACTTTGACCCATTTTATTAACTTAGTCATGCAACATGAAAACAGGCCCTTTGGCCCAACATGTCCATGCCGACCAAAATACCCCAACTAAGCTCATCCCATTTGCCTGTGTTTGGGTCCACTTCTCTCCAATCAAAAACATTTTTCAAGCAGGATTTAATCAAATCCTTAGGCTAATTTATACCAGAAAGATTACATTAATTTAGCAATTAAATAACTGTCTATAAGCCAAATTCTGATTATGCTTATGATTTTTATCATTTATCATCCGATAAGATGGTTTTCTGATACCCCAAGTGTTTACAGCAGAACTTGGGTAGCAGTGTCCATTTGGTCACATGTAAAATGTGTGAATTAAAAGCAGAGTAATCGTTTTTATATTTATTGTTTCTTTTTTTATTGTTTATATTGTGTGTTTAAGCTTTCCATTGAAATACTTAATCATAGAAATCATAGATTTACTTAATAATGAATAGAAATTAAAATCATGGAAAAAAAATCTAGTTTGCTCACCTATTTTAGCAATGTCTCATTCTGTTGTCCCCCTATGATAGGATGGTTCTGTTACATGACAACAGCTGGGAAGAAATTGTCCCTGAATCTGGAGGTGTGCGTTTTCACACTTTTTCCCGATGGGAGAGGGGCGAAGAGGGAGTGGCCAGGGTCTGACTCGTCCTTGATTATACTGCTGGTCTTGCCGAGTCAACGTGAGGTGTCAATGGAGTCAATGGAAGGGAGGTTGGTTTGTGTTGGTCTGGTATGTTTTGTGATGCATCCTGATAAAATGCTTTCTACTTGTACAGTGAAGAGGCAAAGCCATACTTTAAACAATTGCTGAGATTTGGTGATCAGTGGTGAAGTGATAGTTTTTGCAAGAACCTGAAGCCAGATGCCCTCAAAGATCTTGTGTCATCTGTGGCATGACCTTTCCTTGTCCAGAGCTGATGCTGCTGACGACAGTTCACAGCATCACCAGCTTCCAGCAGCAATGATTTTACAAAGCTGTCCAAGATACCACTCACATGGAAGTCAGTAAACCGGTAGTAAAGGGCATACATTTTACCATATTTTAAAAACAATTAAATAAAGGAAGGTTATGATGGAAGCTGAAATAATAGTTTAGAGATACAGCATGGATACTGCTGCGCCACTGTGCCACCTGGTTAGTTATGCTGGACTTCCCAATAAAGGGTCTTAGTGCCTTCCCAGTTGCTCTTTTATCATTTGCTATATAATATACATTCAGATAATAGAGCATTCTGTAGAACATAGTACAGTACAGCACAAGATAAAAAGCCCTTCGCTCTGCAATATCTGTGTTGAAAATTATGGTAAGACCAACTATTATCCGGTTCAATGATTAAATGTACTTTATTGTCAAAAACCTCCTTTAAACTTTGCACCTCTCACCTTAAATCTATGCTCTCTAGTATTTAATGGATTCTATATTATTTCAAAAAATATTTTCAAAGCATTCACTTATGATTAGATAGAGCGCGCATTGAAAGGAATGAAAGAGAACATGGGAAGGCGCCCTTACTATAAAAGGCAGCACGGTGGCGCAGCAGTAGAGTTGCTGCTCACAGCGACTACAGGTGCTGTCTATACGTAGTTGGCACATTCTCCGTGTATCCACGTGGGCTTTCTGTGGATGCTCCGGTTTCCTCCTACATTCCAAAGACATGCAGATTTGTTGGTTAATTGGCTTCTGTAAATTATCCTTGGCTGAACGTGGAGTTGTTGGGCCAAAGGACCTGTTTCTGGTTGCTGTATCTCTAAACTAAATTAAACTAAAATAAACCTAATACAGGGAGTGCACTTCTTCCTTTTTCGTGCGGCGTGCACAGCCTAAAGTTGTTGGACAATTTGTTCGATTTGATCTTCCGTTTGTGCACATCGAGTTGATTGCATTAGTCGAAACAGGGCGGACCATGTGAAGGTTGCAATCTTCCACCCCAGGGAGTGCACTGACCTTCCACAATACCCATCACGTCTGCAAGCATCCCCTGCTCACCAGTGACAGAGGCTGCTTGTACACCGTTGTATTTGTTGCCTCAAAACCCTTGGAGCTAGAGTGGGAGCAGCTCATCTTCAATCCTAGGCCTGGATAGAGCGGAGGTGGAGAGGAAGTTTCCACTAGTGGGGGAGTCTAGGACTGGAGGCACAGTTTCCAGAATAAAAAGGATGTACCTTCAGAATGGAGATGAAGAGGAATTTTCTTCGCTAGAGGGTGGTGGAATTCATTGCCATAAAGGGCTATGGAGGACGTCATTGAGTATTTTTAAAGCAGAGATTGCACAGGTTCTTGGTTGGTAATGAGGTCAAAGTTTACGGGGCGGAGACAGGGTAACGGGGTTAAGAGAGAAAAATAGATCAGCCATGATCAAATAGCAGGGCTGATTCAATGGGCTGAATGGCCTAATTTTGCTCCTTATGGTCTGAATCGTGATGGCCATCTCGGGAAATATGCCAAAGTGATCAAGAATGGCGCATTCCTTCTCTAAAGGAAATTGCAGTTTCTTCATTGCCGATGTTGCTACTAGTTTATTTTTTAAGCATCACTGCAGATTTGTTTTGAATTACTTGAATTGAAATTGCCAGCTGCCAGGGTATGATTCAAACTCATGGCAATGTATTGATTGTTAATGCCTCTGCATGCAAGTCCAGTCACTCTGCTCTTCTCAGTAATGCACAAACAGGCAAAATGAACTCTCCCTCAGGCTGTGAGATAAAAAATAGCAGCACCACAAGGGAGCATTTCAGGTGACCTGTTGTCCTCACAGTTTCCTCTCACCACCCATTGGAAATGCACAATCTATCCTGGCTTTCCAATTAAGCACATGATTGCGGTTCAGACAATTTGGTTCACAATAGACAAGGGTTCACTGTCACCAAAGATAAGTTGTTAAAGCAGTGCCAATGTGTCAAATGATTGCCCTATTGCAAGACAGGGGAAGCATAGCTTTAGGGGCAAAGTTTAAAGTAGTTGCACAGGTACATAGATAGGATAGATTTAGAGGGTTATGGGCCAAATGCAGGCAGATGGGGCCACTGTAGATGGGATATGTTGGTCAGCGTGGGCAAGTTGGGCCAAAGGGCCTGTTTCCACGCTGTATGACTTGGCGAGTTTTTACACAGTGGTGGAGGCCTGGAACATGGTGCCAGGTGGTGGAGTCCGATATGATAGTGGCGTTTTAGAGGTGCTTAGGTAGGCATATCTTTATGCAGGGCATGGAGCGATATGGATCACATGCAGGCAGAGGAGAATAATTTACCTAGGTTTGGCACAGCCACTGCAGGCTGAGGGGCCTGCTCCTGTGCTGCACTGTTTGTTCTATGTTTTTTTAATAATAGGTTCAGATTTAGTGTCATTATTGTCACGTATACCGAGCTACAGTGGAAAGCTTTGTTTTGCATGCTATCCAAGCAGATCAGCTTTAGCATACATAAATACAATTAAGTCAAACTATGTACAATAGATATAGCAAAAGGAAGATACAGAGTGCAGAAAGTTCTCAGCATTGTAGCATATTGGAGTGCATTAATTCCAGTGTGAGCGTCACAGTGGTGCAGTGGTAGAGTTGCTGCCTTACAGCGCAAATGACCCGAGTTCGATCATGATTACGGGTGCTGTCTGTACAGAGTTCGTACATTCTCCCTATGACTGTGTGGGCATTTCTCCGGGTGCTCCGTTTTCTCCCGACAGTCCAAGGGCATACAAGTTTGTAGGTTAACAGGCTCCTGTAAATCGTAAATTTCCCCTAGTGTGATAGTGCTAGTTTATGTGGTGAATGCTGGTTGGCGTGGACTCTGTGGGCCGAAGGGCCTGTTTCCACTCTGTATCTCTGAAGTCTAAAGTAAAGTGAAGTCTAAAGTCCACTAACCTCCCAGGCTGGCCACCAACCACCTCACCAAACCCACAGTGGTAGAGACTGCATGTCCCACACAATAGCCAAGAGACCACTGTCTCTGGGCTTTAAGCTAAAGATAAGAAATTACATTAGCACCAATATGTCAACTGATTACCCAATTATTATACCTTGACACACTTTTCACCATAGCATTCCCAAGACTCCAGAAGTCAGCCTTATGTCTCTGGGAGACAACAGGCTATCCTTAGCAGATCTCACTCTCCCTACATACTATGAATGCTTGAGCACAGAGTTCCACCTGTGGACTGTAAGCTGTTCCTGGGCTCTTTCCCTGCAGAGGTCAGCTTGACCATTATGATTTTCCTTTACCTGTTCTGGAATGATGCCATTACAAATCTTGTTGCTGTTGAGCTCTCTGCCCACTGCTCTCTCCCAAGTTAAGAAACATGGCATATTTATTCAGAGCATAAAAGCCCCAAAAGAGTGTATGACTTGGGAATATAGCGTGAGATAATGAGGAATTACTTGTTGTCCTGGTCATGTCAGGGACATGCTCAGTTCCTTTCGCTCTCCACTGTTCATCCATTCCTTCAACTATCCAGCTCCTATGTTCTATCACCAAAGCTCTTTACATCCGGAGGTGAGAAAAGGCCGGAACAAATCACGGCCGACAAAAGATGGCCTCAGGAAGGTTGGAATTTATAATAAGATAGATAGTAGCTCAGGACCGCTCTCTAGTTGTTGATAGGATGGTTCAGTTGACTGATAACAGTTAGGAAGAAACTGTCCTTGAATCTGGAGGTGTGCGTTTTCACATATCTGTACCCAGTGATAGAAATGGGATTTAGGAACTAGGGGCACTCTAAGGTCCGTGAGGCTGAGGTTGGGAAGGGGAGGGGGGGGATTTTTTTTATTTCCGGTCATACACATGTAAGAGTACAAGAATGCATCGCTTGTTTATTGTGTATTTATAATAGTTTATTGTTTATTTGTAATGGCATCATTCCAGAACAGGTAAAGGAAAATCCATAATGGTCAAGCTGACCTCTGCAGGGTCCGCCCGTCCCGCTGAGCCACCTTCAACTCCAGAGCTAAACAAAAAACAGAGTGCTGGAGGAACTTAGCAGGCCAGGTGGCACCCGCAGAGGGAACAGGCCAGGAGCCACCACGGGCCAGGGTTCCCCCCCAACAGGAAGGAACCGCAGATGCAGCCATCCCCACAAAACACCATATGATTCCTTGAATGCCGAGGCAAGAGGTTGAGAGAGAGTGAGTGAGAGAGCAAGAGAGATACAAAGGACAGGTTCGGATCCCAACAACGACTTGTTGAGACCTCGCCAGAAGTTTCAAACCTATGGCTACCTCAGGTTTGAGCCACGTGGACCAAGTTACCACGTTGTAAACAACCATATTCACTACTTTGACTGGGTGTTCGTGCTCCGCCACAGTCCCGCCAGCGGTTTACAGCTGTTTGATATCCGCTTCAGGAAGGAGCGGGTGGTCTACGGGTTGAGCGTCCAGGAGGTGAACTCCGTTTACGGCAGAGAGACGCCAGGTCTGATGAGGGCCAAGTTCTTAGACAGTCATTATGGAGTTGGGAAAAGTTCCAATGAGCTGGTGAAAGACGTGGACTGCCCTTACAGCGCCATATTCCTTCACACTCTCCATCTCATGGAGACTGGAAACCAAAGATCCTATAGCGGAGCAAGATAGCCCACTCGATGATAAAGCCGTAGTAGGGTCATGGGTAATCTTCAGCACCATTTCCGTAACCGGCTTCCGTCTTCACTCTGGTATCTTTGCTTTGGTCATGGCTTCTTCATGCACAAATCATCTTTTCTCAGCTGCAGGTGATCATTCTGACATCCTTGCCTAATCCTCCTTTTTAACTTTGTCCATACAAAAGATTGCCATTTGGAAGGAGCTCCAGAAAATCCTGCACCCACTCAAGCCAACCTCCCCCCCCCCCCCCCCCCCCAGCGTCCGGCCTTAGAAGGTGCGGGGCCCAATTGGGAACAAATTTGGTGAGCCCCAGTTCCCAGCCAAGGTCTGTAGAATCATAGAAATACAAATAAAGTCTATTATAGACTTTATATCTCTATGGTATAATGGAAGGTAATCAAAATGTGCGCTTAAAAAGTGCCTGCGAGTTAATAGACCAAACAGATCTAAGCTACATTTTAATATAAAATTGCATATATGTACCTACAAGTAACAAACAAAATGTGTAGATCACCTTTGAAAAGTACATAGTTACAATACCACTTGTTTTAATGACTGAAATGAAAAACAAATTAACTAGATCCTGGAAACCAATGACTATTGGCGAAAAATCAGTCCAGGCATTCAATTTTGGGCTTCTACCCCATCCTAACTGGGGTGGGGGGGGGGGGCGGTGTGTGTGTGCGTGTGTGTGTGTGTGTGTGTGTGTGTGTGTGTGTGTGTGTGTGCGTGCGTGTGTGTGTGTGTGTGTGTGTGTGTGTGTGTTTTAGTTGTCAGTGCATTTTGTGTGTGTGTGAGGGAAGGAGGGGAGGGAGGGAGAGAAGGGAGGAAGGAGAGAAGGGAATGAAGGAAGGAGCGAAGGGAGTGAGGGAAGTAGAGAAAGGAGTGAAAGAACTAGAAAAAGAAGGGAAGGAAGGAGAGAAGAAGAAGGGAAAAGAGAGAGAAAGGAGGGAGGAAAGGAGAAGGGAAAAGAGAGAAAGGAGGGAGGGAAGGACAGAAGGGAGGGAGGGAGGGAGGGAGGGAGGGAGGGAAGAAGGGAAGGGTGGGAGTGAAGGGAGGGATAGGAAGGGTGGGAGTGAAGGGAGGGATAGGAAGGGTGGGAGTGAAGGGAGGGATAGAAAGGGAGGAGAGAAGGGAAGGAGAGGGCCGGCAGCAGGAGCAGATGCCGGGGACCGGGCGGACGGGTGTGAGCTGAGGCCGAGGTTTGCTCCAACCCCTGGCCCGGCCCCCCCTGTAATGCACACCGCGTCTCCCCGGGGGGGAGCCGGGGCTGTGTGCGTGAAGCACGGCGACTGGAGGGACGGGAGCGCTGCCCCAGGACCCACCTCCCCCTTCTCCATGCCCACTCACGCCCCCTTCCCCGTCTACCCCTTTCTTCCCCCTCCACCCCTGTACTCTCTCTCCACCCCTCTACTCTCTCTCTCTCTACTCTCTTTCCACCCCTCTCTCCCCCCTCCACCCGGAGTAGATCTACCTGAGCTGAGACTAGATTACTCTGGCGCGGGGCCCCCTTACTATAAAGGCTGGCCCTGCCCCACCCCCCCCCCGCCTCCTTCCCTCCGGCACGAACACGGAGCGATCGCGGGCCCCTTTTTTTGTTAAACATCTATTTCCTTTGGGTGTTTTTTTTAAATTTCCTCCTCATCATTTCCATTTCATGTCATCCCTCTCCCTGCTTCTGGTCTCGGCCTGTACCGATCTGCCGGACATGCTGTGTGTGTGTTTGGAGGAGTCTGAGGGGAGAAGCGCCTGCACCAAGAGAGACAGATGGACGAAAACAAAGTTCATGGAGCGGAATAGGTGGTATTTCGGGTCAGAGGACAAAGGACATTTATTATCACATACACCAATGGTGTAGTGAAATTTAACTTGCCAATGCAGCATATGAATAAAGGTAATACACAACACTAGAGAATTTAACAATAAACATAAACACATCCCCCCACAATTGTTCCCACTGTGGGGGAAGGCAGCAAAGTCCAGTCCCATCCCCAGTTCACCCATAGTCGGGCCTATTGAGGCCTCCGCAGTCGCTGCTATGGCAGCCCAATGCTTCAGGCCCTCTCGCCAGATGATGAAGCTCTGGCGTCGGGTGAACACTCTCAGCAGCCCGGGGTGTCTGGAGCGGCCGCTTCGTCCCCGGAGTTCGCAGCTCCTGATGTCCACGGGCCACGCCGGTCGGAGCTCTGACTCTGGCGATCTCATCGTGAGATCTCAGGCTCTGCGGTGTTCAAAGTTCAGCGCCGCCCGCTCGCGGCTGGAAGCTCCACAGACCGCAGGCCGCAGCTCCGCGATGTTGGAGTCGACCGCATGGCGACCCGGGCAAGGCATCGCCCGCTCCACGATGGCGCCCCAGCGCTGTGCCGCTGCCGAAGTTGAAGTCCCGGCCGGTCCCGGCAGGAAACGCCATTCCAGACTGCCGGTAGGCCGCGAGGAAGGGGCTAAAGCACGGCCCGGAGAAAAGCCGCATCTCCGACCAGGTAGGTACTGAGAAAATAGTTTCCCCCTTCCCCCCTCACCCCCCACATAAAAGACTAAAGCCCTCCAAAAACAAACACTTTTAACTAACTAAAAATTAAAAAAAGAATAAAAAGACTAACAGCTGCTGGCAGGGCAGCCATACTCGACGGCGCCCCCCTACGAAAAAGGGTTGAGACCCTTCTTCAGACTGACATTCAAGGGAAAGGGAAATGGGAGATATAGGCATATCTTCCATTCATCTGTCCTTAGTACTGTCTATATCACTTGTTCCTCTTTCCCTTGACTCAGTCTGAAGAAGGGTCTCGACCCGAAATGTCATCTATTCCGCTCTATCAACGTTGCGTTCGTCCGGCTGTCCGCTCGTTCACTCGCCCTTGGATTAAGTAGCGCAGGATAAAGCTGCGAATTCATGCACAGAATGGAAACTGGAAACTGAAAACTAGGGGAACGCCGTCCCCCTGCATACCCCCCCCCCCCCCCCCACCGCCATTTCCATCACTGTCTGTACCTCATACCTGATGTGAGAAGGGAGAAGAGGGAATACAGTCTGAACACCGTGACCACTAGGTTCAGGAACTGTTTCTTCCCAACAACCGTCAGGCTCTTGAACACTAACTTCAACTATGAACTTCTATGGATTGTCTTTGGTTACACAAAGAATCTTTTTGCACTAATATTATGGTTATTAATCTATTGGATTTTTGTTTAATATATGTTGTCTATGTGTATTACCTGTTATGCTGTAGCAAATAAGAATTTCACTGTTCTGTCGTCCATATGACAATTAAACGCTCTTGAGTTAACTGTTTGTCATTGCCACAAACCCTGCAACTACGCACAAAATTGTGTCCACGGCGATATCAGTCCTTTACCCAAAATCACTGTGTGTGTGTGCGTGCGTGTGTGTGTGTGTATGTGTGTGAACATGTGTGCGTATGCATGTGCGTTTGTGTGCACATGTGTGTGTGTGCACATGCATGTGTGTGTATGCATGTATGCCTGGGTGTGAGTGTGTGCACATGTGTGTGTGTATGCATGTGTGTGTATTTGTGTGTGTGTGTGCACATTTGTGCGTGTGTGCGCACGTATGTGTGTGTGAATGCCTGGGTGTGTGTGTGAGCATGTGTGTGCACATGTGTACATGTTTGTGCATATGCATGTATGTGTGTGTGCACATGTGTGCGTGTGTGTGTGCGCATGTACGTGTGAGTGTGTGTCCCTGGGTGTGTGGAAGTTGATATTGCTTGAGGCCAGAAATCAACACTGCAGTAAATTAAAATTAAAAATAAGTGATACCCGTAAATTTAGTTTGGGTAGACGCACAGAGTCTCTTGCCCAGAGTAGGGGAATCAAGAACCAGAGGGCATAGGTTTAACATGAAGGGGAAAGGATTTTATAGGAATCCGAGGTATAATCTTTCTACACCAAGGGTGGAACCAGCTGCCAGAGGAGGTACTTACACCTGGGGCTATCGCAACATTTAGGAAGCAATTAGACAGGTATATGGATAGGACAGGTTTAGAGGAATATGGGCCAAATAAAGGCAAGTGGGACTAGTGTAGATCGGACATGTTTGGAGCTATGGGCAAGTTGGGGTGAAGGGCCTGTTTCCACGCTCCATGTCTCTATGACTCTATAAGTGACAGAAGTGCTCACAGAGTTCATCAGCAGCTTATGAACAGTACGAGAAATGAGTCCACTCAACAGCTCCACAACTTCATTAAAATACATTTGTATGAAGCACTAGGGGGAGCTGTTAAACTTTTTTTAGGGTGTAAAATTGGAGCTAATGCAAAAAGTGGCATAGATCCAAGAAACCTTTCCAGTGAATGGAACCCAAGTATATGCGTTGGGTTTGGGTCATGTTGGGTCAGGTATACATTCTGTGTAACACACAAGCTTTCAGGTCAGGTTGGATCAGGGTAGCTTAGTACTTTGTAAATAAAGCCCGAATTCCTCCCCATGCCTGGTTGAATAGTCTATCCACCCCACCTCTAATAATTTTATAACATGTCAGCATATTCAAAGGAAATGAAAGAATAAACAATATGTCCCACTCAATGGCTCGTTGGAGATAATTATACTCAAAGTGACTCTGGAACAAAAACATTTACAGTTCTTTGAGCTCTGGTGGGGTTCAGGCTGTCTGTGGTTCAGGCAAAATGTGCAGCAAGGAACCAGATGCTGGTTTGCACCAAAGATAGACACAAAAAACTGAAGTAAGCCAGCCGGTCAGGCAGCATCTCCGGATAAAAGGAAAAGGTGATGTTTTCGGACGGAACCCTTCGTCATGTCAGGTTTGGTTGCGTTTTTGCAGACACGTGGAAATGCAGATGCAGGTTTACAAAAATATGATGCAAAATGATGCAAAATGATACACTGAGTAACTCAGTGAGTCAGGCAGCATCTCTGGAGAACATGGATAGACAATGTTTTGAGTTGAGACACTGTTTGAAGAAGGGCCTCTAGAGATGCTCTCTGACTCGCTGTTACCCCAGCACTTTGAGTCGCTTTTTGGTCATGTTTTTGTTTTATATCCAAGCAGCCAATACTATGAAGAACAGCCATTCAGGTGACGGATTGAAGGGTGTAAGATACACATCATTAAAAATACTTTGACACAATAATGATGAAAGTATTCTGAAGAGTTAGCATGTAAACGTTCTTAATCTTTTCAACTGAACAATAGTTGAGTAACAGTTTAAGTGATGAAGGGTTGGACAAATTCAGGGCAATTTAAGCAGATTTGGCAATGAGTTTGGGGGAGATCAGGTGTTGAACTGTTCCAGGGGAGATCTGATGAAGGGATTTGAAGCAGATGGTGTAATATTTGCAGATTAGATGGAAAATGATTCATTATTGTTTTTGCTATTGACTCAAGTAGCAATTAACAGTGTCCTGTTACCAATTTGCCCATGGACCTACCAGGCCCCCAAACAGTAGCCAGGATGTAGGGTACAAATTACATCAGGAGATAAAATTGGCATGTAATAAAGGCAATGCTATGGTGGTCATGGGACATTTCAATATGCAGGTAGACTGGGAAAATCAGGTTGGTACTGGATCCCAATAAGGGGAATTTATAGTGCCTCCGAGATGGATTCCTAGAGTTGCTTATAGTGGAGCCGACCAGGGAAAAGGCAAATCTGGATTTAGTGTTATGTATATTTTCTATGTTTCTATGTCGGAAATGAGAATTACGACATGAGAATTAAGGGACAGAAGTTTCGGGGTAACGTGAGGGGGAACTTCTTTACTCAGAGGGTGGTGGCTGTGTGGAATCAGCTTCCAGCAGAAGTGGTGGAGGCAGGATCGATTTTAACATTTAAGAGTAAAGTGGATAGGTATATGGACGTGAAGGGAATGGAGGGGTATGGTCTGAGTGCAGGTAGATGGGACTAGGGGAAAACAAATGGTCGGCACGGACTGGAAGGGCCGAGAGGGCCTGTTCCGTGCTGTAATTGTTATATGGTTATAATGAACCGGATTTGATAAAGGAACTCAGGGTAAAGGAGTAATGAGGAGGTAGCAAGTTTTAATCTGCAATTTGAGAGAGAGAAGGTGAAATTGCAGCTGAGCAAAAGGGACTACAGGGGCATGAGGGAGGAGCTGGCCAAAGTTGACTAGGAAGAGACCCTAGCAGGGATGACGGTGGAGCAGCAATGGCAGGAATTTCTGGGAATAATCCAGAAGATGCAGGATCTTTTCATTCCAAAGAGGAATAAAGATTCTAGGGGGAGAAAGAGGTGACAGTATAAAACTAAAAGAGAAGGCGTGTAACATAGCAAAGATTAGTGGGAAGCCAGAGAATTGGGAAGCTTTTAAAGAACAACAGAAGATAACTATAAAGGCAATACGGGGAGAAAGATGAAATACGAAGGTAAGCTAGTCAATAATATAAAAGTGTATAGCAAGATTTTCTTCAGTTATATAAAGAGCAAGAAAAAGGCAATAGTGGAAGTTGGACCGCTGGAGAATGATGCCAGAGAAGTGAAAATGGGGAATAAAGAAATTACAGAGAAGTTAAATAACTTTTTTGCATCAGTCTTCACAGTGGAAGACACCAGCAATGTGCCTGAAATTCAAGGGACTTTCAAGGGGGTTAGTGGAGTGGCTATTACTAAGGAGAAGGTGCTTGGGAAGCTGAAAGGGCTGAAGGTGGGTAGGTCTCCTGGACTGGATGGGCTGCATCCTAGGGTTTTGAAAGAGGTGGCTTTAGAGATTGTGGAGGCATTGACAGTGATATTTCAAGAATCACTAGAGACAGGAGAGGTCCCAGATGATTGGAAAATTGCCAATATTGCCCCGCTGCACAAAAATGGAGCAAAGCAACATAGTGGGAACTATAGGCTGGTTAATCTGACCGGTGGTTGGTAAGATTTTAGTGTCCATTATAAAGGATGAGGTTGCAGAATACTTAGAAGTTCACGATAGAATAGGCCACTTCTGCTGGAAGCTCATTCCACACAGCCACCACCCTCTGAGTAAAGAAGATCCCCCTCACGTTACCCCTAAACCTCTGTCCCTTAATTCTCATGTCATGCCCTCTTGTTTGAATCTTCCCTACCCTCAATGGGAAAAACGTATCCACGTCAACTCTGTCTATCCCTTTCATCATTTTAAAGACCTCAATCAAGTCCCCCCTTAACCTTCTGCGCTCCAAAGAATAAAGACCTAACTTGTTCAACCTTTCTCTGTAACATAGTTGCTGGAATCCTGGCAACATTCTAGTAAATCTCCTCTGTACTCTCTCTATTTTATTGATATCCTTCCTATAACTAGGCGACCAAATTTGTACACCATACTCCAGAATTGGTCTTACCAATGCCTTGTACAATTTTAACATTACTCCCCTACTCCTATATTCAATGCTCTGATTTATAAAGGCCAGCCCACCAAAGGCTTTCTTTACCACGGTGTATGGTGTAGCAAATATGGTGTAGCAAAGTATGAAGTCATGTATTTTGGTAGTAGGAATAAAGGCGTAGACTATTTTGTAAATGGGGAGAGAATCCAGAAATCGGAGATGCAAATGGATTTGGGAATGCTTGTGCAGGATTTCCAAAAAGTTAATCTGCAAGTTGAATTAGTAGTAAAGAACGCAAACACAATGCTAGCATTTATTTCAAGAGGGCTTGTATACAAAACAGGGATGTAATGCCAAGGCACTGGTAATGCTGCATTTGGAATATTGTGAGCAATTTTTGGCACAATATCTCAGGAAGGATGTGCTGGCTCTGGAGAGAGTCCGGAGTAGGCTTACAAGAATGATTCCATGAATGACTAGGTTAACCTATGATGAGCGTTTTTGTCGGCATTGGGCCTGTACTCGCTGGAGTTATAGAAGAATGAGGGGGGACCTCATTGAAAAATGCAGAATAGTGAAAGACTTGGATAGAGGATGTTTCCACTAGTCTTGGACTAATCATAGCCTCAGAATTAATGGATGTTCTTTTAGAAAGGAGATGAGGAAAAATGTCTTAAGTTAGAGGGTGGTGAACCTGTGGAATTCTTTGCCACAGAAGGCCTAGTCAGTGGATATTTTTAAGGCAGAGATAGATAGATTCTTGATTAGTACAGGTGTCAATTATGGGGAGAAGGCAGAAGAATGGGGTTAGGAGGGAGAGATAGATCAGCCATGATTGAATGGCATAGACTTGATGGGCCGCTTAGCCTAATTCTACTCTTATCACTTATGACCTCTCACAGTAAAACCTTCTTTATTTAATGGTAAAATCCATCTTTTATAATATGTATTTTCTGTATTGCAAGCCTTTATAGCTCTAGAACACTAATGCTAGGTATGTATCCCCAGACAGCAGTGTGAAAACCGTAATGTAATAACGGCTGCATGTTTAACTCTGCATATGAAATTTATTCATAGAAAACATAGAAACACAGAAACATAGGTGCAGGAATAGGCCATTCGGATCTTCGAGCCAGCACCGTCATTCAATATGATCATGGCTGATCATCCAAAATCAGTACCGCGTTCCAGCTCCTGTCCCCAATATCCCTTGATTCCTTTAACCCGAAGAGCTAAATCTAACTCTCTCTTGAAAGCATTCAGTGAATTGGACTCCACTGCCTTCTGTGGCAGAGAATTCCACAGTTTCACAACTTTCTGGGTGAAAAAGTTTTTCCTCATCTCAGTCCTAAATGGTCTACCACTGCTTATTCTTAAACTGTGACCCCTGGTTCTGAACACCCCAATATCGGGAATAATTTTCCTACATCTACCCTATCCAATCCTCTAAGAATGTTATATGTTGCCATAAGATCCCTATTGACTTTATTACTTAAGCCCATGGAAAAAGCAAAGAGAACATAAATAATTCAGGCTTATTTGAGACACCACCCTGCTGATTTAATATTTAAACCCCACATGAATACTGAGTCCGACAGTGATTTAAGATAAGAACACAGGCTACTCAGGCAGCTCACGGAACCCAAATTACAGCTGGAGAGAATAATGAGGATTTTTCCTCATGTGTTGCTCACGAACCACTCTGCCCACCTACTGCTCAATGGCCATCTTGTTCTAAAAGGTAAAAGAGACTAGATTTAGTGAGATGGGAGTCCTGCAGGCACGGACTACAGCCACTAAAGTGCTCAGGGAGTTAGTGTCATATCATTTTCCATGCCACGACACAGGCTGGATCTGGATGAAGGTTAGAATCACCTTTTTGCCAAACAGGGACAACTTGATTTTTCTGAAGCATTTAAAAATCGTATGGACTCATTCTGGGATTCATGTCTCTGAGGGAGAAGGTGGTGGCTTCAAAGTATGACAAAGTCTTGAGGAGATAACCCCAGGCCCACATTTGGAGTGATTGAATGCGCGATTTATAGCACACTTCCGTTTGGTCAACTGGGATAACCCTGAGCTTCCAGTTACCTATCACTTTAATTCTATATCCTACTCCTGTTTTGACTTCACTGTCCATGGCTTCCCAGACTGTTCCAGGGAAGCCCATTGCAAGCTCATGGGACTGAATTTTGGCTTCCCATTGCAGGGTTGTACGCTCAGAGGATGGTGGGTATATGGAACGAGTTGCTTGAGGAGGTAGTTGAGGCAGATACTATAAGAACATTTAAAAGACACTTGCTCAGGTCATGAATAGGAAATGTTTAGAGGTATATGGACCAAATATGGGTAAATGGATGTAGCTGTGATGGGGCACCTTGGTTGGCAGAGACGAGTTGGGCCAAAGTGCCTGGTTCCGTTCTGTATGACTCTGTGACTATAACTGGATTAACTCAAAATTGGATTAAACGATTACAAATAAATTTTCCTAAAGTGTATTTGAACTGACCTGTTCTCTTGAAAAGTCATTAACATGTGAAGTTAACTCAGGCTGTTTGACTTGCGGTATTTTGACTTTCTCCTCTATCTTGGATTTCCAGAATGGTTTTACGTGTGTTGGAGATCATGTCTCATGAATTTGATTGCATTTTTTTGAAGAAGTAACGAGGGAGGTTAACGAGGGCAGGGATGTAGATATTGTCTATGTTGTCATCAGCAGGACCTTTGATAAGGTACTGCACGATAGGCTGCTATAGTTTAGCTTAGGATAGGTTAGATATACAGCATGGAAACAGGCCTTTTGGCCCACCTTGTCCGCGCTGCCCAACACTATCCTACACTAGGGATAATTTACAATTATACTAGGCCAATTAGCCTACAAACCTGTATGTCTTTGGATTGTGGGAGAAAACCCACGCAGGTCACATGGAGAACATACAAACTGCATAAAGGTGGCCTCCTGTAGTCAGTATCCAACCCGGGTCTCTGGCACTGTGAGAGCAACTCTACCACTGCATCACTGTGCCGACTTGCTAGGTATTTCAATTTTCTCCTTTATTTTGGATTTCCTGAATTGTTTTATGTGAGAGATCGTGTCTCATGAATTTGATTGATTTTTTTTTCAAGAAATAATGTATAAGGTTAAAGAAGCCTCGGCAGTAGATATAGTCTATATGAACTTCAACAGGACCTTTGGTAAGGTTCTGCATGGTATGCTGCTGTGGAAGATTGAATCACATGGGATCCAGGTAGAGTTAGTCAACTGGATACAGAATTGGCTTAATGATAGGAACCAAAGGGTATTGGTGGAAAGTTGTTTTTCGGACTGGAGGCCTGTGAATAATGTGTGCCTCAGGAATCGGAGCTGAGCCCACACTGTTTATTATCTATATCAACGATTTTGATGAGAATGTTCAAGGCATGATTAGCAAGGTTGCAGATGACACTCAGGAATGACAGGAGGATCTTGATCAGCTGGGCAAGTAGGGTGAGAAATGGCTAATAGAGTTTAGTTTAGTTTATTATTGTCACGTGCACCGAGGATCAATGAGAATCTTTTTGTTGCATGCTCTCCAATCAGCAAAAAGATTATATGTGATTACAATGAAGCCATTCACAGTATACAGATACAGGATAAAGGGAATAACATTTCGTGCAAGATAAAGTCCAGTAAAGTACGTTTAAAGATCGAAGTGTCTTCAATGGGGTTGATGGGAGTTTAGGATCACACTCTAGTTGGTGAGAGGATGGTTCAGTAGCCTGATAATAGCTGGGAAGCAACTGTCCCTGGGAATAATCTGGAGGTGTGCATCTTCAAACTTTCTTGCCTGATGGGAGAGGGGAGAAGAGGGAGTTTCCGAGGTAAGACTCAACCTTGATTATGCTGGTGGCCTTGCTGAGGCAGCGTGAAGTGTAGAGGGGGTTAATGGAAAGGAGGTTGGTTTGTGTGATGGAGTGGGCTGTGTTCTGTCTCTTGTTTCTCCTGAAATTTCTTTAAGTCTTTGGGTGTTGTTCCGAAAACATGCTGTGACGCAACCTGATAAACTGCTTTTTACGCACATCTGTAGAACCTAGTGGGGGTTGTTGGGGACATGCTGAGATTCCTAAACCCTCTAAGGAAGTAGAAGCGTTGGTGTGCTTTCTTGGCCATTGATTAACTCAGGTAAGTGTGGCCACCTACACTCAGTCTGCCTCAGTCTGCACGATTTCCTGATTGCCAAACATTTCAAGTCCCCTTCCCCTTCCCATACTGACTGACCTCTCTGTCCTGGGCCTCCTCCACTGTCAGTGAGGAACAGCACTTCATATTTCACAGGCAGCTTACAACCCAGCGGTATGAATATTGATTTCTCTCCTTTCAAGTAAACGCTGCATTCCCTCTCTCTCTGCCCTTCCCCCACCCTAGTCATCCTGCTGGTTTCACTATAGTCCTGCTTAGTTTCAATGTTCATATCCCTTCATTTTCACCTTTTGCACAGCCAACCAGAGACCATTGTGGGCTCCATCTTTCCGTGATCACCAGTGCCAGCTCTGATTTGTTCTTTTGTTCTTTTATGTTGTTCTTTTCATACCTTTCATTCATATGTTCTTTGTACCTTTGCATACCTCGAGTTTCCCTCTCCCCTGACTCTCAGTCTGAAGAACAGTCTTGACCAGCATCTGCAGTTCCTTCCATCACGTTAAGTGTGAGGCATTGCAGGTTGAGGAGTTAAACCAGGGCAGAACCATCACAGTGCTCTGATTCAGCCTCCATTGAAGCCTCCACATATGCTGCCCCTTTATGGATGGGCAACTCACCACTTGGTGCTGTGACCTGTGCCCTCAGTTATCACCATGGTGGCAGTCTGGGAGGTCCAATTAGGCTGCTCCATAGTATGGTCCCCAACACTTGACTCCACTGCCTTTAAGCTTTCCCCTCCCTGATCCATCCCCACTGGATGGCACAGTGGCACAGCAGTGCCAGAGACCCGGGTTCGATCCAGACTATGGGTCCTGTCTGTACATAGTTTGTATGTTCTTCCTGGGACCGTGTGGGTTTTCTCTGGGTGCTCCAGTTTCCTCTCACACTCCAAAGACGTGCAGGTTTGTAGGTTAACTGGCTTTGGTAAAGTTGTCCCTAGTGTGTGCAGGATAGTGTCAGTGTGTGAGGATCGCAGGTCGATGCGGACTCGGTGGGCCAAAGGACCCGTTTCTGTTACTTCTACATTTTGACTGCTCCCCTGCAAAATCTCCTCAAGGTATGCTTAGTTTGAAGAAGTTCTCCTCCTCTCTCTGACGGGCGTTATGTGCGACCCGATCAGAAGGGTCCTGATCGGAAACGTCACTTATCCATGTTCTCCAAAGTTGCCACCTGACCTGCTGAGTTACTCCAGCACTTGGTGTCCCTGATTTCCCCTTCACTCTGCCAGCTGCTGAAGCTATAATGGAGAGCGCTCTTTAACACCACTGACAACTGCTGTCTTTTGTGAATGCACAATTCGATTGAAGTGTTCAAACCGAGCAAGAATCTTCCAATTTAGTGACTTCTTTAGCTACGTACAATTTGGTGTTCGGGGAAAACACAATGGGTGGTGCACCAAAAAGTATGAAGTCCAATTTCTAACATTATTTTTCTAATCCTGAGCATGCTTGTGACTAATTGGATCTGGATCACTACTCTCTGAGGCTGATTAAGAAGACTGTTTCTAGTATAATTTGGTGAAATGCACCAATGGGCAGCTTCCAAACTGTGCGCTGCAGAGGTAAATGCAGCTCAGCGAGAGATAGCAAATCACTGGGTTTATTACTAAATTCCTGACAGTGTGGTCTTAAAACCTACCTCTGTGAAGACCCATCTCAATAAATTATTCTGCCTGGCTATAGAAATTGCAATTTAACAGCTCACAGTAAATGCTCCCTTCAGGCCATAATGTCACTATTGATCTAAAATAAATTTTCAGGGAATTCATGAACGTTTTTTTTTTGTATACAAGTATACATTTGTTGGACATCATTAAGACCTTGGTCCCACTAAACAAAATATTGATGTGTAGGAAGGAACTGCAGATTTAGTTTAGTTTAGCGATACAGAGCAGAAACAGGTCCTTCGGCCCACTGAGTTTGCACTGACCAGCAATCCCCGCACATTAACCCAAGCCTACACACACTAGGAACAATTTACACTTATACCAAGTATACAAACCCAAGCCAATTAACCTGCAAACCAGTATGTCTTTGCAGTGTGGGAGGAAACCGAGGATCTCTGAGAAATCCCATGTGGTCACAGGAAAAACGTACAAATTCCATGCAGACAACACCCGCAGTTGGGATCGAACGCGGGTCTCTGGCGCTGCAAGCACTGTAAGGCAGCAACTCTACTGCTGTACTGCCATGCCACTCTGGTTTACACTGAAGATTGGCCCTAGTGGGACTAGTGTAGATGGGACATGTTGGTCGGTATGGGCAAGCTGGGCCAAAGGGCCTGTTTCCACACTGTATGACTCTATGATTCTATAGAAACCAAGTACTGGAGTAACTCAGCAAGTTAGGCAGCATCTCTGGAGAGAAGAAATAGGTGACGTTTATATGAGTTGCACTCATAATGCCATCATCAGGCGGTTTAAATAATTACAGATAGATACAGATCAGAGCAGATAGAGGAAGTAGACACAAAATGCTGGAGTAACTCAAAGGGTCAGGCAGCATTTCAAGGGGCAAGAAAAGACCAGAACAAATCAGGCCAACAGATGACTTCAGGAAGGATGGAGCACATAATGGCCCATTGTTGGCTGGGGAAGGTGTAATGTGGGAGAAGATGGTCAGGCACCAAAGAACCAAAGAAGTCGATCTTGCTCCATGTTCACTTGCAACTCATCTGATTGGAACTGGTCTTTTGGAGCTCAGGTTAGCCTTAGGAAGATATTTGCTTCATATTAGGTGTGAAAGGTAACTCACATACGTGAGATTTTACTCCCATGGAATCACAAGTGTATTGTTCTTTTTATGTGACAATATTAGGCAATATAATATCAGACAATATTAACACATTCCAGAAACTGATTTGAAACATAGAAAACATAGAAAATAGGTGCAGGAGGTGGCCATTCGGCCCTTCGAGCCAGCACTGCCATTCATGGTGATCATGGCTGATCATCCACAATCAGCCACCTGTGCCTGCCTTCTCCCCATACCCTTTGATTCCGCTAGCCCCAAGAGCTCTTGCTCACTCTCTTTTAAATTCATCCAGTGAATTGGCCTCCACTGCCTTCTATGGCAGCGAATTCCACAAATTCACAACTCCCAGGGTGAAAATGATTTTTCTCATCATGGCCTCCCCTTTATTCTTAGACTTTTCCCGCTGGTTCTGGACTCCCCCAACATTTGGAACATTTTCCTGCATCAAGCTTTTCCAGTCCTTTTATAATTGTATATGTTTCTATAAGATAACCTTTCATCCTTCTAAATTCCAGTGAATACAAGCCCAGTCTTTCCAATCTTTCCTCATATGACAGTCCTGCCATCCCGGGGATTAACCTTATGAACCTATGCTGCACTCCCTCAATAGCAAGGGAGTCCTTCCTCAAATTAGGAGACCAGAACTGCACACAGTACTCCAGATGTGGTCTCTCCAGGGCCCTGTTCAACTGCAGAAGGAGCTATACTCTAATCCTCTCGTTATGAAGGCCAACATGCCAATAGCTTTCTTCACTGTCTGCTGTACCTGCATGTTTACTTTCAGTGACTGGTGTACAAGGACACCCAGGTCTCGTTGCACTTCCCATTTTCCTAATCTGGCACCATTGAGATAATAATCTGCCTCCTTGTTCCTGCCATCAAAGTGGATAACCTCACATTTATCTACATTATACTGCATCTGCCATGCATCTGCCCACTCACTCAACCTGTCCAAGTCACCCTGCAACCTCCTAGCATCCTCTTCGCAGTTCAGAATGCCACTCAGCTTTGTGTCATCTGCAAACTTGCTAGTGTTACTTTTAATTCCATCATCTAAATCATTAATATAGTCTATATTGTAAATAATCGAGGCTCCAGCACCGAGCCTTGCAGAACTCCACTCGCCCCTGCCTGCCATTCTGACAGGGACTCGTTTATTCCTACTCTTTGTTTCCTATCTGCCAACCAATTCTCTATCCATGTCAATACCCTACCCCCAATACCATGTGCTCTAATTTTGCCCACTAATCCCCTGTGTGGGACCTTATCACAGGCTTTCTGAAAGTCCAGATACAGTACATCCACGGGCTCTCCTTCATCCATTTTACTTTTCACATCCTCAAAAAATTCCAGAAGATTAGTCGAGCAGGATTTCCCCTTCATAAATCCATGCCGAATTGGACCAATCTTTTCACTGCTATCCAAATGCTCCGTTAATACTTCTTTAATAATTGACTCCAGCATCTTCCCCACCACTGATGTCAGGCTAACTGGTCTATAATTCCATGTTTTCTCTCTCGCTCCTCCCTTGAAAAGTGGGATAACATTAGCAACCCTCCAATCTACAGGAACTGATCCTGAATCTATAGAACATTGGAAAATGATAGAGAGATTAAACGAGAACTTACCGTTTGAAGTTTGATCTTTATTTTATGAGAAGTTGGTGAGGGAATACGTGAAGAGCTCACCAGTCCGCTTGTGCATCAATCTTCAGAGCAGATTTATGAAACCACAGACTAGTTGCTGAACTTAAGCTATAGAAAGATTAACAACCTTAGAATTACCGAATGATATTTATGAGAAGCAGGGTTGGGAGTGGAGGGCACGTATTCCCTCACTTCAATTTCTCATAAAATAAAGATCAAACTTCAAATGGTAAGTTCTTGTTTAATCTCTCTATTTTATATCAAAGTCACATGAGTGACTAAGTGAAGCCTTCAAAGCTCTGTGGTTTCATGCAGTGAACCAGTCTCCAGTTAGACACACTGCTCCAATCGACCAAACATGGTTGAAGAAACCTACTTCATTGAAAACATGATGTTAATTTGCAAACCTGTCCATGCTTTAATGGAAAAACAGTCTGTTTACATCAGGGATAACCACTTGATTCAATTAACACAAAATTCTGCTAGCAAATAAACCAGGCCTGGTAATTGGTTTATTGTAAAATGTCTGAAAAGTTCGCTCATCGGCCCACTCTGCTGTTGCAAGAATGTCATCCAGCGGAACTTCCATATTACTCACTGCCGAAGTAGCTGCAGCCCTGATAGAGTGAGATTTAAATATATCAGTATCCACTCCCGCATCTGCTAATGTGCATCTTAGCCAATGGTTTGCCATTGGCTAAGATGCCATCTTAGAAATGGTTTGCATCTTAGCCATCTTAGAAATGGTTTGCACCGTTACCCTTCTGTGTGGCTTTTTATAACTGATGAAGACAGCCCGTTCGCTGCCTCAAAGTTTTTTTGTAACCTTGATGTATTCTTTAATATAGGTAACCACACATAATCTGCGATCTGGTGGATACGCCAAGAGCTCCAACTTATAACCCAACGCACCTGACCTACTCTGCTTAATTAATTAATCTATATAAAAGTTTACTTTATTATCAGACATAACCGCATTATCCAGCCTCAGTTTCTGTAAAGACTGAACTCGAGCTGAAACGAGCGCCATGAGCATGACCAATTTGTAAATGAGCTGGGGCAAAGATAATGATGTGGCCGGTGCCCAACTGCGAAGCAGCCTTAATACTATTTTAACATTCCATACCTCCCGATATCTGGGCCTTGGAGGGTTTCTGTTAAAAATACCCTTCATTAATTTGGATACCAGTGGGTGAGAACCCATAGAATGATGTCCAGACCCCAGCACTAAATATGACGACAAGGCACACGAGCAGTGTTAATAGCGCTGTAGCTTAACTTTTTCTCAAAATATAAAGTTGAAAGAAATTCCAACACATCGGCTATACCTGCCATAAAGAAATTGATATGTGCTTTTACGCAAAAGTTTTCCCATTGTTTGATATATGAGACATACTGCTTCTTTGTGCCTTCACGCCAAGCTGCAGTTATTACATCCACCATTCGACCGGATTATCCGAGCCCCACGAAAGGCCTTCTTAGATTCTGCAAATTAACAGGTCGATTCAGTAATGAAGAGGATGAGGTTCCCGAGAGAAAGGCTAAAATAGCATATGTTTATGCCTGTGAACAACCATGGGTTGTTCCGTTAATAATCCTTTCAATAAAGTGAACCATGGTTGTGTAGACCAATTAGGCGGTACTAAAATACCTGATGCATTATCTTGCATTATCTTTTGCAAGCATCGTCCAATGAGGCAGAATGGAGGGAAAGCATAGAAGAACACTCCCCCCCATTCTATAGAGAATGCGTCTATAGCCTCCACCCCTGGGTCTGGTTGCCAGGCTACATATCGTGGTAATTGGTGATTAAGCCTGGAGGCGAACAAATCAATATCTGGTGTTCCATCATGAGCTATAATGTCATTGAATACCACCTGATTCAACATCCACTCAGTTTGATCATTGAATCCACGAGATCTAGCATCTGCTACCCTATTAAATTTGCTCGGCAAATGAGCAGCTGAAATCCAAATGCTCCTGTCTATACACCAATCCCAAATAAGTTTAGCCAAACTATCACAGGATACTGATTTACTTCCACCCATGTGATTAACATATGCCACTGCCGTTGAGTTATCCATTTGAAGTCTAATATGCACATCATGTAGCTTCCCACAGTATGCTTTCTAGGCATAAAATGCTGCCAGCTTTTCCAGATAATTGATACCATATTTATGACTAAAGCGTAACTCCTCCTTGTTCCATCTACCACCACAACTAGAGACGGTGTTAGTTGCACCCCATCCCAGTTCACTAGCATCACTCTGCAGTGTTGTAGGTTTACAAGACAGAAAGCCGCCAGAACAATTATGAATATTGGCAATCCACCATTGTAATTCAGCTTTAGATTTGGACAACAACTGCATAGGTCTGTCGAAATGACCTTTGTGGAATCTAAGTGCCCGATACTTTGCACGCTCCAGATTCCGATAATGCAAAGGCCCGAAACATGCAGCTGGGATAGCAGCTACTATTTTGCCAATTACCCTAGCAACCTGGCGAATAGATGGTTTCTCCTTAATCAGAAGATTAGAACAAGCCTCTATGAAATCTAGTTTTTTCCCCATGGGCAGGGTCACAGACATCTCCACTGAATTTATAATAAACCCTAAATAATCAATAGACCTAGTTGGTATCAGTCTGCATTTGGCTGGATGGATGATAAAACCCAATTTCTCAAAAATGAGCTTGGCAGCTGAAACAACTAGCTTTGCGTGATGCAGTGTTCTCCCAATAATCAGAATGTCATCAATATAGCCCACAATAATATGCCCTTCAGCTCTAAGCAGGGCAAGCACTGGTTTAAGCAGTTTGGTAAATAACCGAGGGGCCGAGCTTAAACTATTAGGTAACACCTTAAATTGTCACAGCTGCCCCATCCAACTAAACTTCAGATATCTCCGGTGATTCTTGTGAATAGAAGCCAAATACTATGCATCCTTGAGATCGATGGATGCCATAAAGCAACCCTCGGTAATTAGCTGCTTCGTAGTATGGAAAATTTCTATTTTTAAATGTTTATACTGCACATTTGAGTTGAGGTTTGCCAAATCAAGGATCATACGGCATCCACCATTTTTCTTCTCCCTCGAGAATATGTTAGAGATAAATTGATCCTTCTCATGAACTGATCTCTCAATTGCTCCTTTTTTACGCAATGTATCTATTTCTGCTTGCATATCCAAAGTGTCTTTTTAGGAATGAATATACGCCTGACTCGGTGTATCTTGTCTCAGTGGAAATGAGTTAGGCAAAAACTCAATTTTGTAACCCATTATACTGTGCAGTATAAACGGGTCAGAGGTTATCTGACGCCATTCGTGCAAAAATAGACTTAAGCTGCCACCGACTTGTAATTCCTCCACACACCCCGTGTGACTGATGGATGCAGACCCACCTACCTCAAAGGTTATAGGTGGTTTAACAGCAGGGCCAGCAGACCCTAATTTCGGTTTGGTGTCCTTCCCTTTGCTCTGAAAACTTGAACCGTTGGGAACTGAGGCTGCTGTATCTTCTAGGACGGACGAGATGGGCCTTGGCCTAAAAAAGACCTGTGACGGGTCAAAACTGAGTAGATCTGAAATTTCCACCAGCCTCAGAGAACTGATTCCTGCTTGTTGAGGCGTAGGGGTGATAATGCCGGAGTAGAGGAGTCTTGCCCATATAGGATGCCTTGACCATGCCAGCAGCCTTTAATTCCTCCTACAAGTCCTTGACTTGCTTACCCAAATCTTCTCCGAAGAGAAATTTAGCAGGCTGAATATTGCTAGGCCCACATAAATGTGCAATTTGGGATTCAATTCGGGCTTAATGCTATCTTTTCGGAAGCAGTTGATCTCGAAATGAGCATTGCACAGCAGTGCCATTGCATCCTGCTGAGCTTCCGACAGCTGAACCTCATCCACCGACCTGGCAAAGGCAGTAATACCTATGGACAATAGCTTCATGATCCGTTGTGGTTTCATCTCTCTGGATCTCGTTCTGCACACAATGTTTTCCCAAATGATAGCATTGACTATCGGCACATCCAAGGTTTTGCAATTCTCTGGACTGGGATATCTCCCAGCCGTTTCTACCATAACCTCTTCCTTCAGCTGGTGAGATGTGAGGTAGCTGATGCTGCTGGCCAACTCCTCTTGAAGTGGCTTGCCCGTCCCCGAGCAAACAGCAAAGTTAGAGGCAAGAGTGGGCAACTCTGGCATGCAATTCACGCACATCATGCATTAAAGCATGAGACACAGGCACATACTCATTTTCGGAGTCAGCTCCATACTGATCTCCGACACTCCCCTCGTCCAAGTGGGAGGAATATTGCCACCCTGAACCAGGAGATGCCCAAGTGTCTGAGTCGACCTGCCTGTGCATGCTCCCGTAGCATGGAGCATATTATGTACCAGCATCCTTTCCATCAGATGCTTCAATTGAGACAAATGGCCAATCACGTCTGTCATAGATGTGGGGATAGCATCCTCTTGGCCTGAATCGTCCGACAGGACATGTCCCATAGATTTTGCTTTTGCTTTTCCCCGCCTCGGGGCTGCCAAGCTAATCCCTCTAGGAGCCGAATCAGAGCTAGCTGTGCAGACCGGTGCTGCCAGCGACTCCGAGGTAGAAATGGATGGCCGTCGACTTTTCGTACTGCCGCTGACCTCTGCTGCCGGTTTCACAGTAGCCCGTCTTGCTTTTGCCCTAGGCTTTTCCATGGTAAAAGACATAGAGAAACGTTAGAATTAATCCGCACAAAACATTCCCTGTGCACATTTGCACTTACCTGAAAGGTTTTTAAACTTACCGCTGGGGAGACCGGCGTTCCCCCCAGCCAAACCTCACGCCATGCGTTGACGTATTGACGTGCATGCGGACTGGCAGGCTCTTCACGTAGTCACTCACGTGACTTTGATATTAAATCACCAATGCATCCACGTTTTCTAGAGCTACCTCCTTGAGTACCCTGGGATGCAGACCATCAGGCCCTGCGGATTTATCAGCCTTCGGTCCCATCAGTCTACCCAATACTATTTCTCGCCTTTCAGTTCCTCTGAGTCGCCAAGATCCTTTCCTCTAGTACATCTGAGAGAGTGTTTGTGTCTTCCTTAGTGAAGACAGAACCAAAGTACCCGATCAACTCTTCCGCCATTTCCGTGTTCCCCATAATAATTTCACCTGTTTCTGCCTTCAAGG
This sequence comes from Okamejei kenojei, assembly GCA_035221665.1. Lineage (NCBI taxonomy): Eukaryota > Metazoa > Chordata > Chondrichthyes > Rajiformes > Rajidae > Okamejei > Okamejei kenojei. The sequence continues at coordinate 63,401,862 of CM069136.1, read as the reverse complement.
GACACACATTTGTCTTTACTAATTTTTTTCTCTTAACATACGTAAAGAAGCTTTTACTATCCTTTATATTCTTGGTGAGCTTACCTTCATACTTCATCTTTTCACCCCATATTGCCCTTTTTGTAACCTTCTGATGTCTTTTGAAATCCTCTGACTTCCCGCTACTCGTTGCTATGTTATACACCTTTTCTTTTAGTTTTAGGTGTTCCTAATTTGAGGACGGACATTCTTGCTATTGATGGAGTGCAGCGTAGATTCACAAGATTAATTCCCGGCATGGTGGGACTGTCATATGATGAAAGAATGGAGCGACTGGGCTTGTTTTCACTGGAATTTAGAAGGATGAGAGGGTATCTTACAGAAACATAAAACTGTAAGTTAAGGGGTTGACGCACGAGATGCTGGAAACATGTTCCTGATGTTGGGGGAGTCCAGAACCAGGGGCCACAGTTTAAGAATAAGGGGTAGGCCATTTAGAACACAGAGAAGGATAAACATTTTCACACAGAGAGTTGTGAATTTGTGGAATTATCTGCCTCAGATGGCAGTGGAGGCCGACTCACTGGATGCATTCAAAAGAGGTAGATAGAGCTCTTAGGTCTAGCAGAATCAAGGGGTATGGGGAGAAGGCAGGAATGAGGTACTGATTGTGGATGATCAGCCATGATCACATTGAATGGCGGTTCTGGCTTGAAGGGCCAATGGCCTACTCCTGCATCTATTGTCTATGTATCTATGTATACCGTCCCTTGTCAGCTATGGTTGCCTCTTACTCCCCTTCGAATCTTCCTTCCTCTTTGGAATGAATTGATCCTGCTTCTTCTGGATTATGCCCAGAAATTCCTGCCATTGCTTTTCCACCGTCATTCCTGCTAGGATCTTTTTCCGGTTGACCTTGGCCAGCTCCGCTCTCATGCCTTCATAGTTCCCTTTTTTCAACTGCAACATTGACACTTCTGATTTAACCTTCTCCCTCTCAAATTGCAGATTAAAACTTATCATATTATGGTCACTACCACCTAGCGGTTCCTTTACCTTGAGTTCCCTTATTAAATCTTGTTCATTAGACAACACTAAATCCAGAATTGCCTTCCCTCTGCTAGGCTCCAATACAAGCTGCTCGAAGAATCCATCTTGGAGGCACTTTACAAACCCCCTTTCTTGGGGTCCAGAATCAACCTGATTTTCCCAGTTTACCTGCATATTGAAAGCTCCCATATTTATTTATTTGTTTATTTGTTCCGAACAAGTACAGACATAAAGAACAAAATATAAATGTATCTGTCGTCATTTGGAGAATTTCAGGATTATTCACACATTATTCAATTTCTACTGGAACCTTGTTCAGCCTTTGCTTTACATTGGTTAATGTTCAGTCTAGGATGGAAGGTCTGATTCACTCAATGGCATTACAATTTTTTTCAGTTTTAGTTTTTGAGACACTGCGTGGAAACAGGCCCTTTGGCACACCAGGTCCACACTGACCAGCGATCCCCATACACTAGTTCTATCCTATACACGAGGGAGAAGTTTAAAGAAGCCAATTAACCTATAATTGGAGTGTGGGAGGAAACCAGAGCACCCAGAGAAAACCCACGCAGTCACAGGGAGAATGTACAAACCCCATACAGATAGCACCCGTAGTCATGATCAAACCCGGGTCTCTAGTGCCGTTAGACAGCAACTATAGTATAGTATAGTATAGGAGAGTATACTATAATATCTAATAGTATAGTGTAGTTCATTGTCATTTGTACCGAGGTACAGTGAAAAGCTTTTTGTTGCATGCTATCCTGTCATTAGAAATACTTGATTACAATCTACTGCTGCTCCACTGTGCCGCCACTCTTCTTTGGATGAACACCCTAACTTCCAACCACCCTGTTGTGGCCCTTGCACTTTTTTTAACCTGAACTTTCTTTGCAGCTCTAACATTACATTCTACACTGTTTATTTTCTCTTTTGCACTACCTGATGTTCCTGTGTATGGTATGATTTTTCTGGATAGCTCACACACTGTATCTCAGTAAATGTGACAATAATAAAGCAATAACACCAACAATAATATCAGCACGAGCGCATCGATTTATTTTTGCCACTCACCTATATTAAGCGGTAACTTACGGTAGCCAAGTAACCTTCCATCACATGGGGAATGGGGAATGGGAATAAACCAGAGAATCCGATGGAAACTCCACATGCATGCAAACTCCACACAAAGAACACCCGAAGTGGGGATTGAACCCAGGGTCACTTGAGATTTGATAGAGCTGTGCTAACCGCTGTGCATTGTGCTGTCCATTTGCTTGTGACTTTATATGACAGAGATAAAGCTCTTTTAGAGATGTAATTCCTGTTGCTCTACATCAAGGATATGATTCCTTTCATGATATTACTGTGTTGTTAAGGCACACTAATAATGCTGATGACTAATTTTCTCAGCAATAAGTAGCAAATCCATTAAAGTTATACGCACAGGGCTTTTTCATTTGAAAATCCCTGTGCAATACTGCATGGTTAATGGAAAATTCACTCATTGCCATGCTAACAATGTGTGACACTAGTCAGGAGAAAATTCTACCAGTTTATTACTTGAGGGGTTGATAGTGTTTTAACTTGCAAATCAGAGCTTGGCTATTCTGTCACTATTTAAAGTGTTTTTTAATATTAATAAAATGAGACTTGCAAATCCACCAGGATATTTCTTCAGAATTTAGAATTATATAGTCACCGAGCATAGAAACAAGCCCTTCAACCCAACTTGTCCATCCCAAAGTGATGCCTATCTACAATAAACCCCTTTGCTGGCATCGTCCTTATCCCTATGCCTTTCCTATCCAAGTATATTTTAATCGTACCTGTCTCTCTCATCTCCTCTGGCAGCTTGTTCCATGTAATCACCTGAGACCCATATCCTCTAGCCTTCGATTCACCTACCTATAAGGATCTTATAGAAACTTACAAAATTCTTAAGGGGTTGGATAGGCTAGATGCAGGAAGATTGTTCCCGATGTTGGGGAAGTCCAGAACAAGGGTCACAGTCTAAGGATAAGAGGGAATTCCTTTAGGACCTAGATGAGGAAAACATTTTTCACACAGAGAGTGGTGAATCTCTGGAATTATCTGCCACATAAGGTAGTTGAGGCCAGTTCATTGGCTATATTTAAGAGGGTTAGATGTGGCCCTTGTGGCTAAAGGGATCAGGGGGTATGGAGAGAAGGCAGGTACAGGATACTAAGTTGGATGATCAGCCATGACCATATTGAATGGCGGTGCAGGCTCGAAGGGCCGAATGGCTTACTCCTGCACCGATTTTCTATTTTTCTATGTTTCTATGTTTACCCTGGGATAAAGACGCTGGCTATCTACCCTATCTATGCCCCCATTATTCTTGTAAACCTCTGCATCATCCCTAAACCTTCTATGCACCAGTTAGAAAAAAACTGTCCAGTCTGAAGAAGAGTTCCAACCCAAAATGTCTCCTATTCCTTTTCTCCAGAGATGCTGCCCGGCCCGCTGAGTTACTCCAGCACTTTGTGTCTATCTTCAGAAAAAAATGACTAATGCTTGCCATTCCAGGCAACATCCTGATTAATATTTACTATACACTGACTAATGCTGCTACTGTACATCCTTCCTCTATTGTGGCAACCGAAACTGTAAGCAATACTCCAAATGTGGCCTAACCAAAGTTTTGATCCATATACCATCCCAAACTCTTATACTTAATGGCTAGACCTATGAAGGCAAACATGTCCAATGCCTTCTGGACTTCCCTATCTATTTTCAGGGAACTATGAACTCATACCTCAAGGTCTCTCTGCACATAAACACTACTGACATGCTGGCCATTTACAGTTTACTAGATCAAGTGCAGGCCCGCTGGGTCTGTTCCTCCAACACACAGTGGGTGGGGGGCGGGGTGCTGCAGCTTCACACGCACACTAACCACCCCACACACACACAGGGGGGGAGGGGGGGGATGAGAGGGGGAGGGGGGGAGAGAAGGTGGGGAGAGGGGAGGGAGGGGAGACCATTGGGTCCCGTCCCCTCAATGTACGGTTGCGGGGTGCAGGGGGGGGGGGGGTGGGGGGGCTGCCGCTTCACACTAACCACCTCCCACACACACAGGGGGAGGGGGATGGGGACGAGGGGGTTAGGGGGAGACGGGGTGGGGAGAGGGGAGGAGGAGGGGAGGGGGGAAGGGGGGATGGGGAAGCGAGAGGAGGGAGAGAGGGGGGTGAGGAGAGGGGGAAGAGATTAGGGGGTAGAGGGAGAGAGGAGGTGGGAGAGATGAGGGGAGAGAGAGGAGGGGGAGTGGGGAGAGAGCGGGGCATAGAGTGGAGGGGAGGGGGTTGGAGGAGGGGAGAGGGAGTTGGAGGAGGGGAGAGGGTGTTAGAGGTGGGGAGAGGGGGAAGGGGAGAGAGTGGAAAAGGGGAAGATGGTGGGAACAGAGGGGAGGGAGGGGGAGGGGAGAGGAGGAGGGGAGAGGGGGAGAGGGTCCCGTCCATTCAACACGCGGTTACGGGGGGGGGGAGGGGGAGGTTATGGCATCACACGCACACTAACCACCCGCCCCCCACACACACTAACCGCCCCTCCAACACACACACTAACCACCCCCCCCCCCCCAAAACTCACACACTAACCACCCCCCTTGATATTATATTAATATTATTCATTGGCTCCTTTTATTATTCATTGCCCCACCCTATCTCGAGGGGCAAAGAGAGTGGGGCAGAGAAATAGGGAGAGGGGGAGGGAGATGAGGGGAGAGAGGTCTATTGGAGAGAGGGGTGGAGGGAGGGGGGAGAGGGGGTGGAGAGACCAGAAGAGGATGGGGCAGAGACGTGGGCGGAGAGGGGGAGATGGAGAGGGTGAGATGGTGAGGGAGAGGGGGATGGGGTGAGAGGGGGATGGGGAGAGAGTGGGGAGGGGGAATGGGGAGGGGGGAAGGGGGAAAGGGAGGGGGGGTGGGGAGGGGTATGGGGAGGGGAGAGGGGGCGGAGAGAGGGGGATGGAGGGACGAGAGGGGGAAATTGGGAGAGAATGGGGAGGGGGGAGGGGGGAGGGGGGAGGGGGGGAGGGGCGGAGGAGGGAGAGGGGGTGGAGCGAGGGAGAGGGGGAAATGGGGCGAGAGTGGGGAGGGGAGGGTGAGGGGGAATGGGGGAAGAGGGGGCAAGGGGAGGGGAAAAGGGAGAGAGGGGGGGTGGAGAGGAGAGAGGAGAGAGGAGAGAGGGAGGGGCAGAGGGACGGGGAGGGAGGTAGTAGGAGGGGGAGAGAGGGGTAGGGGAGAGAGGGGTGAGGTGAGAGGGGTAGGAGAGAGGGGTGTGGAGAGAGTGGTGAGGAGAGAGGGGTGAGGAGAGTGGGGTGAGGATGGAGGGGGAGGAGAGAGGGGGATGGAGGAAGGGTGGAGATGGGGGCGAGATTCAGAGGGGGTGGATGGGGGAAGGGGGAGAGAGCGATGGATGGGGACGTGGGGGAGGTGGGGGAGGGGAGGTGGGGAAGGGGATGTAAGAGTGGTGGGGAGGGGTGAAGAGAGAGGATGGGGGAAGGGGAGTGGGGTAGGGGAAGGGGGGTGGAAAGAAGGGGGAGAGAGGGTGTAGGGGAGGAGAGGCAGAGGGGGGATGGGGGAGAGAAGGGGAAGAGTGGGGAGGGAGGGAGTGGGAGAAGCATAAGGGGAGGGGTGGAAGGGGAGAGAGGGATGGAGAGAGAGGGGGGCGGGAGGAGGGGAGAAGGGGAGGAGATGAGGAGAGGGGGTGACAGAGGGGTGATGAGAGAGAGAGGTGATGAGAGAGGGGTGAGGAGAGAGGGGTGAGGAGAGGGGGGTGAGGAGAGGGGGGTGGGGGGAGAGGGGTGAGGAGAGAGGGGTGAGGAGAGAGGGATGGGGAAAGGGGTGAGGAGAGAGGGGCGAGGAGAGAGGGGCGAGGAGAGAGGGTGTGGGGAATTGGGAAGAGAGGGGGGAGAGAGGGGGAGGGAGGAGAGGGGGAGGGGTGAGAGAGGGGGGTGAGGAGTGAGAGAGAGGGGTTGAGGGGTGAGGAGGGTGGAGGAGAGGGGAGGGGAGGAGAGAGGGGGAGAGGATGGAACAGGGGAGGGGAGAGAGGAGGATGGATGGGGGAGGGAAGGGGGAGGGGGGGGAGTGGAGGGTGGAGGGGTAGATGGCGGGAGGGGGCAGCATGCAGCGTCACACACACTAACTACCCCCCTGCACACACGCGAACTGCCCCCTTGATATATTAATGTTATTAATTTGCTCCTTTTACCCCATCAGCGCCCTATCCACTGAGGCATAGCCCCCAACTCGCAGGCGCGTCTAGAGAGGGGAGGGGCGTTGATTGAGAGTGAGGGCAGAGAGAGAATGAGGATAGACAGAGAGAAAGGGGCAGAGACAGAAGGGCAAGAGACAGAGGGAAAGGGATGTGGAGGGGAGGAGGAGAGAGAGGGTGGGCGAGGGGGGAAGGGTGAGAGAGATGGGAGGAGAGAGAGAGGGGGGAGAGAGAGAGTGAGATGGGGGGAAGGGAAGGGGAGAGGGGGAAGGGATGGGGAGAGGGGGAAGGGAGGGGGAGAGGTGGGGGGAAGGTAGGGAAGGGGACGGAGGGTGAGGAGGGATGGGATGGAGGGAAGGGGGTAGGGAGCGGTGCAGGGGAGGGGGGGAAAGGGGTTTAGGGGAGGGAGGGTGGGGAGGGCATGGGTGGTAGGGAGAGGAAGGGGAGAGAGAGGGAGAGGGGGAGAGAGAGAGAGAGGGGGAGAGAGAGAGAGGGGGGAGAGAGAGAGATGGGGAGAGAGAGAGAGAGAGAGAGAGATGGGGAGAGAGAGAGATGGGGGAGAGAGGGAGAGGGCGAGAGATAGACAGAGCAAAATACAACCATGCGTCATGCGTTCAGAATGTTTTGTTCAGGTGCAAAGGCATTGTGTGGTCAGCGGGCGGGGCCAGGTGGGGCCACGTGGGGGGAGCAGGGCTGGGCGGGGCCTGGAGGCAGTTGGGCCAGGAGCAAAGGTATTGTGAGGTCAGCAGCTAGTCAACCTTAATATTTGTTAAAATGTCAGGGAGGGGGATAGATCTCCCACCCCTGTCCCATTGTGATGTGATTATACATCTGTGAGATGGCGGTGTGACTTGCAGCAGTTTGGTTTTAGTGGGATCACGTGAATATTCCAATCTCACATCCCTGTCCCATTGTGATGTCATATATGTAAATGAGATCTATTGTGATTGGATCTGTGAGGTGGCCCTGTGACTCATGCAGCAGTTTGATTTTAAATTTTCTTGATGTTTTGCGAACAATTTAATTCAAAATCTGTGGAAATAGAGAGCCAAATCTAGAAAGGAGATTATTTCTGAACTCATGTTAAATCCCTACCGATATTGTAAAAATCTCTGCTTTTTTGCTTCTGGTTTTCGAGGAGATATGTTTCACATGCAAAATAACACACACATATCCACACACACACGCACAGAGTTTTAAAAGTATATAGATAAGATGGCAAATACTAATATTTGGCATTTTAAATACATTACCTCATATTTCTCATTCCATGTATAATCATTTCATCCAATTTTCTGGCTGATTTATATCCCACTGTATCCTTAAACCATTTTCTTTGGTGTCTACCACTCAACCAGTTTCTGTGCCTCTACAAACATATTACTCAGATCTACTATATCCAAGTAATTTATACGTATAACAGAGATCCCAACACCAATCCCTGTGTAAACCATCGATTGCCAACATCCAATCCGAGAAACTCCCCTCCACCAGACCATCACACAAGCTAGCCTCCCTTCCATGAACTCCATTTACACTTCATGCTGCCTCGACAAGGCCAGTTCATAACCAAGGAGCAGCCTCATTCCGGTCACTCCCTCTTTTTTCCTCTCCCCTAAGTAAATGGTACAAAAATTTGAAAATGTACACCTCCAGATTCAAGGAACTGAACCGTCCTCTCACCAGCTAGAGTGGTCCTGACCTCCCATCTACCTCATCGAACTATCTTTAATCGGACCTTGCTGGACTTTATCATGCACTAAACATTATTCCTTTTATCCTGTATCTGTACACTGTGAACGGCTTGATTGTGATCATGTCTAGTCTTTCCTCTGACTAGATACGGAGCAACTAAAAGCTTTTCACTGTAACTCGGATCACGTGATAATACTAAACTGACATAAACTGAACTAAACCAAGCTATACTCTACTAAGCTAATGTAAAATAAGCTAAAATAAACTAAGCTAAGCTAAACTAAACTAAACGACTGTACCTCCTATCACTAATATAATTTTGGATCCTGTTTGCCAACAGGATATTCCCTGCACAAAACCCCAAATAGGTCCCTGTCTCTTCAAGTGAATATAAATGCAGTCCCTCAGAAAACTTCGCCAACAATATCCCTACTACTGTAAGACTCATTAGCCAGTAGTTTCCAATCCCCTTAATAAGGGAACAATATTTACTTTTCTACATTTTACCTGAGGCTAACAAAGATGCAAACATCTCTATCAGAGCCCCAGAAATCTCCAGTCATCTCTGCAAACACCCTGGAACAGAAGTGCTGGATTAACTCAGCGGGTCGCGCAGCATTTCTGGAGAAAAGGGATGGGTGACGCTTTGGGTCGGGTCCCTTCTTCAGACTTCTTCAGACTTTAATGTGTGTAATATCTTTAACCTTCCTTCTTCCTGATTCCAACAGATTTGAGAATATTACTGTACCCCTCCTCAAACTCCCCATCATACACACTCTCATTCATCGTAACAATGAACACCTCATTCAGTTCCATCTCTGGAGAAAATGGATAGGTGACGTTTCATGTCGGGAACGGCCCTAACCCAAACCGTCACCTACCCATTTTCTCCAGGGATAGTGGCTGACCGGCTGAGTTACTCCACCATTTTGTGTCTCTCAAACAGAAAGGAACTCGTTAGGCAACATTCATTCTTAATCCTGTTCGTTTATGTCACATTGCCAAGAAGCTATGTCTTAATGATAAAGATGAGTGAAGCAAGCAGTCTACTCCAAGGTACTCCTAGTGCTGCCCATGGAGAGAAAGGAAAATAATCAATTCAAAATATATATGAAGGTACTTATGAGAGTCAGGTTTGATGTGATACCTCATGGGTATGGGAAGTACATCAGAAATTCAGGTGTGCAGTACCATAACCCTGTATGGTTTCCATGGATCTGCTAATTGGATTCTGCAGCAGGAGCGGAGTGTGCTGTTATCTTTGTAAAATATTTTTTGAGCAGTCATAAAGTTATGATATAAATTGTTTTAGGCTAAAAATGTGCCTTGAATGATGACCAGATGAGTGGGATCTAGGAAGTATGTGTGTGCGCCTGTGTGTGTGTGTTGGTGCGTGTGTATATGTATATGTATGCATATATATATGTGTGTGTGTGTGTGTGTGAATATATATATATGCACACACAGGCATATATATATATAACATACATCTATACACACATATACATTTATATACATGCATACACACAGGCATATATATATGTATACATATACACGTGTACATTTATATACATTCACACACACACATATATATATGCATACATATGCACGTATACACATACACACATATATAAATAAACATACATATACATACACATACATGTAAATTTATTGAACTTTTTGTTTATCATATTGTTTAGTGACTACTATGTTTACATATTCTGTTGTGCTGCTGCAAGTAAGGATGTCATTGTTCTGTCTGGGACGTTTGACAAGGAGACATTCATGCCTCTTAGATGGTGTGATCAAAGCTGTCAAGAGCAATAGAGTGATTAAGAAGGGTGCAAAAAGGCAGAAGGGTGTCATCGCAGAGGTTTTGTTACGCACAGGTCAACTAATATCTATACCGTGGGAACGTAGAAAATGCATGACAGCGACTGATAACAGAGAATAATTTGGAATTGTTGTGAGTCACTTCCAGGCACTGAAAGAGCGATGGAAGACAGTGATAATTGGAGCAGGTGGAACATTTGACAAGAGAGTTTGTGAAAGAGATTGTGAAATTGCCAGAGAATGTGAGAAGACAATGACGTTAGCAAGCTGAGGGTGCTGAAGGTTGCAGATCATAAATAACTAGGAGGAGAAATGTTGAGGAGCAAAAATATATTCCGTGTATAAGAGAAACTTAGCGAGGAAAAAGAAAAACAATGGGATAAGGATGAAAAGCGTTGGACATTGTGTAAGCTTCCTGTACAATGACATCATAGCTAAATTGTTATGAAAGTGATTTGACAAATTAACAAGTTCTCTACTGCGTGTATCAGAATTTCAAAGTATCATTACATTTGCTAAATTGTTCGCAAGTGGCTTGACGAAGAAGGTGATGCTGGAATTAGTGATTCCTGCTAGAATTCTGAAACTTCTCCAAACCATATGACTTACACATTGGTACATAATCCCTGCCAATTGACTTTTGAAAATAATTGTGCAGCTTCTTCAGATTTGTCACAAGACGCAGCATATTCAGAGTTGCCAAGTTAGTTTGCTGCCAATACGATTTATCTAATGTGGAACAATAAGAAGAACAACTTTTATAATTCCACACTACAAAACACTCAAGCTGCTTTTTAGTGGAATAGGCAGACACTGAGTGGAAAGCAGGAGAGATGATGGTGGATTTGATGAAAAGCAAGGATCATATACCATGAATATGATAGATTTACCTCATTGGTGATCCTCAGACTATACTTGATCGGACTTTACTGGCTTTAACTTGCACTAAACGACATTCACTTATGTGTCTGTACACTGTAAATTGCTCGATTGTATTCATGTGTTGTCTTTCTGCTAACTGGAGAGCATGCAGCAAAAGCGGTGAAGGCCAAGCCACTGGTTATATTTAAAGCAGAGTTTGACAGGTTCTTGACGAGTAAAGGCATCAAAGGTTACGGGGAAAAGGCAGGAAAATTGGGATGAGAGGGAAAAAATTGATCAGCCATGATTGAATGGTGGAGCAGACTCAACTCTGAATGGCCTCATTCTGCTCCTATGTCATGTATTATGGTCTGAAAAGGGTCAGCATTATTGTAATATATATGTAAGATTAAATGAGAACTTACCAGTTTGAAGTTTGATCTTTATTTTATGAGCGATTACGTGAAGAAGCCCCGCCAGACCGCACGCGTGTCAATCTTCAAAGCAGCGGTATGAAATCACAGATAACAGTAATTGAAGTGACATAGTAAGATTAGAAAACTAGGACTACCAGATGACCTTCATGATATGAGGGTTGGGAACGGTGGGCACGTAATCGCTCATGGTAACTCCTCATAAAATGAAGATCAAACTTCAAACTGGTAAGTTCTCGTTTAATCTTACTATTTTACTTCGGAGTCACGTGAGTGATTCCATGAAGATTTCAAAGCTCTGTGATTTCATGCCGCGGAAAAGTCCACACAAACACAACTGCATCAATTGACCACAGATAAGAGAAACATTGATAATGCATACAGACATGACATGGATTTAAAACATGCTGATGCTATTTAATGAACAAATAATAATAATAATAATAATAATAATAATAATAATAATAATAATAATAATAATAGTAACCCCTCTCATCCGGGAGGAACTATAAAATAAAACCTAAAATAGAGTTGGCGGACCCCCCCGGTCTGGCTATGGTTTATTATAAATGTTTGGAAAGCTCGTTCGTTAGATCATCCTGCAGTTGCTAGGAAGTGGACCAGCTGAACGTACATAACCCCTGCTGCTGATGTTGTAGCAGCCCTGGTGGAGTGAGAAGAAAAAATCTTAGTATCTACTCCTGCAAAAGCCAAAACCCCATTTTAACCACCTGAAGATGGTCTGAACTGATACCTTCTTATGAGGTTTTTCGTAACTAACAAACATTGCTAGTATCAGAGCCTCTAAGGCTCTAGGTGACCTTGACGTATTGTTGCAAATATGTGATCACACATAACCGAAGGTTCATGGGGTATGCCCTGAGAACTAGTTTGAAACCTGACTCTACTTAACTAAATCATAAACGCAAAATATTATATTATTTGCAGGTGTAACCACCCTGTCCAGTCGCAATTTACGTAGTGAGTGGACCCGTTGCGCTGAGACCAGCGCCCTGAGGATAACTACCTTATGAGAGCTGAGCCAAAGATAACGTTGTAGCTGGAGCCCACTGGTGAAGTAGTGTTAACACAATGTCAATGTCCCATACTTCTGTGTGCTTGGGTCTGGAAGAACTTGTGTTAAAGATATCCTTTATAAACTGGATATCAGAGGGTGAGACCCGACAGAGTGGGTCCCACTCGTTGCAGAAAATATAATGAGAAGGCCCGTTGGGCTCTGTTAATGGTTTTATAACTTAATTTATTGTCAAGAACCCATTTGAAATGAACTCCAAGATGTCAGTAATCCGTGCCATATTATATGTAACATAGTATTTAAATAAAATGTTTCCCATCTCCCGAAGAGGAAATGTACTGATTTTTCTTGCTGAATTTATCGCAAGACCCGACTGATGAGACAAAATAGAGAAAAAACATAAAAGAACATTCCTCCCCCGTGCAGGGAGGATGTATCTCTCGCCACTGTGAACCTCATATTTTTGCAACCGGTGAATGAACCTGGATACAAACATATCGATATTTGGTGTTCCATCGAACCATAATGTCTTAAAAGACTTTGTGATCCAACATCTATTCTGTGTTCTCATTGATTTTACGTGATGATACACTAGCGCCAAATGAGGTTAGGTAAATATGACCGGAACTGTGACTGGATTGCACATATGTGACTAACATATGCCACCACCACAGTGTATCAATTTGGAATTGAGCATGCAAATTATGCATATTCGCACAATAACTCTTTAACCCATACAATGCACATAGTGTCTAGAGATAGTTGATACCAATAACTGGAGAATTGGTAACTCATGCAAATCCCTTCTGCCTCCGTGACTATAGATGGCATTCATAATTTTTCATTTTTGAGTACTAGCATCAGTTTTGTAATATAACTGAAGATTTAGTGACCAAAACCTACTGGAGCAATGCTGAATATTGTTCGTCCACCATTGTGACTTTGGTAGCTTCAGCTGGTAATAGCATAGGTCTGTTAACAATGACCTATATGGTACCTGAGAGGTTACTACTTTGCACGTTGTAAGTTCTGATAATGCAAAGGTCCAATTTGCACAGCTGAAGCACAGCTGCTTTGGCAATTACACTTGATGAATAGAAGGCTGCTTCATAACAACAAGGTTGTTACAGGCTTCAATTGTTTCCAATCTCTTGACCCAGGGCGGAGTTACAGACAAATTAATAATTAAAGGTAAACCCCAATAATCAATAATGCCAGTTGGATCAACCTAAATTTAACTGGATGGATGAGGAACCTCAATTTCTCAATTATAGTTTGCAGCTGAAACAGTTGATTTTTTAGCAAAATACAGTGTTTAGAATAACATCCAGATAAGCCAGAACAAATGTTTTTGAGCTTTTGGCAGTCCAAGCACCGGTTTTATTATTTGGTAAATAACCTGGGAGCTGAAGTTAGCCCATTTTGCAACGCTTTAACTGCTATCATTGTCCCATTCAGATAAATTTCAAATGTCTCCGGTGATCCCTGAGAATGGAAATCAGTTGTTTAACAGTAACAAAATTCCATATTCTGAAAAGTCTCTGTTGCACATCTGAGTAAAATCAAAGATGAACCGACATCCTCCACTGTTCACAATGAACAGGTCACACCTGCCATAATTCCGTGCCTATCTCGAATGACAATTCTGACCAGATTCTTGAACCTGTCTCAGAAGGTAATTCTGGCCATAAACTGAACCTGCCTTGAAGACAACTCTGGCCATAATACTGGGCCTGCCTTGAAAGACAACTACGGCCATAATTCTGAGCCTGCCTCGAAAGATAACTGGCCATATTTCCGAGCTTGTCTCGGAAGGCAATCCTGGCCTTAATATGGAACCTGCCTCGAAAGACAACTCTGGCCCCAATTCCAAGCTATGCTTGGAACCCTTGTATACTGTGCAAAATAAACCAATTACATGTTATCATTTTAGTTTATAAACAGATCTGAATCTCATGTTATCATTGTCATTTGTACAAAACATAAGTGTAAATATTACTTGTAAATGGTCCACATACCCCATGTTTCAGAAGAACCAGACCCACTTACCTCCATGGCTACCGGTGGTCTTATGGTAAGCCCAAATGCCCCTGATGTGGGTTCTTTTCCCATCCTTGATTGGAGAGTAGGACTGGGAGGATGTGTGGATTCCATATTTCCTGAGACCGGCTTGGACCTTGGCCTGAAAAGACCGCTGCCCAGCTTTCAAAAGATTAACATTGAAAGTGATAATGCTCATGAATTTAGTGTCAGCATAAGAGTGCAAACATAGCAAATGTTACATTATATAATTGCATGTGACTACAGATTATATTATCTTATATGTTTATGAATTTACCAAACAAAGCAGACCAAGAAGAGCTGGAACTATGGTAAAATTTAAGCATATCCTGTCGGCCAAAAATTGTGTCTGGGTCAACATTGACTCAATATGTTAAAGTAGGTAAGAGTCTCTGTGGTGGGGAGAGCACTACTTATTACACACAAAAACCGCATTAAGTATCTGTAAAAACTGATGGTTCTAGATCATTATATTCTAGATGGTTAAAACATGTTTAAAACTCAGTGGAACTAGACATTGAGATGTGGAAAATCTCCATTAAGGATGTAGATACATTCACAGGAATGGCACAGGATGGGCCGCTCGAGCAAAGATTCAAGGCCGCAGGAGGGTGTAAAATAAATATTAAAGTTACAAGGAACCAGTCATGGTGTCAGGATTGGATACGGAGTGTGGGGTTCTCTGTAATTGTTGCTTTGTTTATAATATCAAATTATATTATCAATTAATAATTTGGTGATAAATTTGCCTTTCAATGGAAAGGGCATTATTTTGATTCTTTTATAATGGGAAAAAATTTATCACATAAACTGAGGCAATGTTTGGGAAAAAATGTGTTATTTGCTCATTACTGTGTTGATTGAGCCAGATTGTCGTATGGAATGAGTCTACGACATAAAAAACACAGAAGCTACAAAATCTTCACGTAGTCACTCATGTGACTCCGAAGTAAAATAGTAAGATTAAACGAGAACTTACCAGTTCGAAGTTTGATCATTATTTTATGAGGAGTAACGATGAGGGATTATGTGCCCTCCACTCCCGACCCTCATAAAATAAATGATCATCTGGTAGTTCTAAATCTATATTGAGCCTTACTATCTTACTCCGGCTATTATGTTCTGTGTTTTTCATGCCGCTGCTTTGAAGTATGCCGATCAAGCGCCAGGCGGGGCTTCTTCATGTAATCCCTCATCGTTGCTCCTCATAAAATAACGATCAAACTTCGAACTGGTAAGTTCTCGTTTAATCTTACTATTCTCTGCCTCAGAAGGTAGTTGAGGCCAGTTCATTGGCTATATTTAAGAGGGAGTTAGATGTGGCCCTTGTGGCTAAAGGGATCAGGGGGTATGGAGAGAAGGCAGGTACAGGATACTGAGTTGGATGATCAGCCATGATCATATTGAATGGCGGTGCAGGCTCGAAGGGCCGAATGGCCTACTCCTGCACCTATTTTCTATGATTCTATGATTCTATGATTCTATGTTCTGATCATAGGCAAAACTCAGGAAGCAGCTGAAGAATCGGTTTCAGTTACCAAACACCTGTTCGAGAGATTAGGTTTCATCATCCATCCAATAAATCCAAATTAGTACCATCTAGAATGATTGACTATTTGGGGTTCATCATTGATTCAACTAACATGTCAGTGACTTTGCCTACGGCCAAAATTGTAGAAATTATGGAGGCCTGTAGCTATCTGGTAGATGAACAACAACCCTCCATCCGATGAGTAGCCAGTGTTATTGGTAAATTAGTGCCGGTTTTCCCTGGAGTGCAGTTCGGGCCTCTGCACTATCAGAATGTGCAATGAGCTAAAGAACAAGCACTGAAAGAACATGCAGGTAATTCCATAGACCAATGCAGTTGCCAGCCGAAGCTATCGCCGAGTTGCAATGGTGGATAGCTCATGTCTCACAATGTACTAGAGACATTCTGACTCAACAACCTGCAGTTTTACAAACTGATGTGAGTGCTTCAGGATGCGGAGTCACTGATACTGTGGCAGCAGATGGAGTGTGCAAGAGGCATTAATCCTGCAGAGGCATGAGATAAACTACGTAGAATTGTTGGGTGCATTCTATGGCCTAGAAGCATACTGCTCAACAATGCATGATTTACATGTTCAGCTTCAGATTGACAATACCACAGCTGTTGCATATATCAATCACATGGGTGGAATTAGGTCATTATCATGTGACAATCTGGCTAACCTCATCTGGCACTGGTGCATTACGAGGAACATCTGGGTCTCAGATATCTACCTACCAGGTAGAGATAACGCAAAAGTGACAGACACCAGGTCACATGAATTCAATGACAACACAGAATGGATGCTGAATCCAAAAGTTTTCAAAATGATTGTCAGCCGGTATGGATCGCCAGACATAGCTCTGTTGCATCCATGTTAAATCACTAGTTACCTAAATACGTCTCATGGGAACCGCATCCAGGGGCAGTAGCGGTGGATGTATTCTCGCTACATTGGGGGACGTACGTTCTTTTACGCTTTTCCCCCATTCTGCCTCATCAGTCAATGTCTCACCAAAATAGAGCATGACTCCGCTTTAGGCGTTTTGGTAGTTCCTGACTGGCCCACACAGCCATGGTTCCCATTGGTCCTGAAACTGATGACGTAGCCATTCATGACTATCCTCAAATGCAGCAACTTGTTGGTTCACCCTGTGACAGGAGAGAGTCACCCTTTACATGATCGTATTAATCTGTTGATTTGCTGATTCTGACCAGACCGTTCCTGGGACTCGGACTATCGAGTAGGACCATGGATGTGCTTACGACGGCCTGGAGAGATAGTACTAAAAAACAATATGTATCTCATATTAATAAATGGGAGATGTTCTGTTTACAGTCAAATATGTCTTATCATACTGCAGGTATACCGGATGTATTGGAGTTCCTTGCCACATTGCATTTTGACAAGCAGTTGAGCTATACTGCCATTAACAGTGCTCAAAGTGCTTTGTCCTCCTATTTAGAGCAACGGTCGGGACAACACCATCGGATCTCATCCATTGGTGGCCCGATTCATGAGAGGTATTTTAACAAAAACCCTCCCAGACCTAGATATATGGAAATCTGGGATGGGAGCATAGTTCTCACACTGCTTCGGCAATGGGCTCCAATTAAATCTCTGTCTTTCCAGAAGTTAACGATCAAAGTGCTCGTGTCAGCGCAACGGTCCAGACATTGCAAAAGCTACGACTGGACAGCATGCATTCTTCTGTAGATAATATTACGTTTTATGTATATGATCTAATCAAACAAAGCAGACCAGGGACGGCTGGAACCAAAATAAGCTTTAAAGCGTACCCCATTGACCTGAAACTATGTGTAGTTACGCACCTGAGTCAATATATCAAGGTCACCAAGAGTCTCAGAGGCTCTGAAACAGCAAGGCTCATCAGCCACAAAACACCTCATAGAAAGGTGTCAGTACAAACTATTCTGAATGGCTGAAACAGGTTTTGCATTATGCTGGAGTAGACACTGATGTGTTTAAATCTCACTGCACCAGGGTGGCGTCAACGTCTCCAACAAAGGTGCAGGCATGCCTTTAGACCAAATCCTCGCCGCAGGATGGTCCAGTGAAGGAACCTTTTCACGATTTTATGATAAACCTGTCCTCGCAATGGAAGGATTTGGGCATGCTGTTATGGGTTCTGTTTGAGTTCTCCTTTGTAATTTCCCCTGGGAGAGAGGGGTTATTACTGTTCTTTTATTGTTAAAAACTTTCATTGTAATTTCTTTGTAATTACTTTGTTTCTATAATTAAAAAAAATTTAAAAAAAAACAAAAAAGAAAAAAAAAAAAAAACAACTTTCATTGTATAATTTAAACAATGTTCAATACATTATTTGTTTATCCTGTGTCAACCGAAGCAGTGTGTCGTATGGAACTAGATCGACGGCATGAAATCTGAGAGCTTTGAAATCTTCACGGAATCACTCACGTGACTCCGAAGTAAAATAGTAAGATTAAACGAGAACTTACCAGTTTGAAGTTTGATCTTTATTTTATGAGGAGTTACGGTGAGCGATTACATGCCCTCTGCTCTCGGCCCTCATAATCACAAAGATCATCTTGTAGTTCTAGTCTTCTGAGTCTTACTATATCACTTCGACTGTAGTTACTGTGATTTTACGCCGCTGCTTTGAAGATTGACGCGCAGGCGCACTGGCCAGGGCTTCTCCACGTAATCGCTGACCGTAACTCCTCATAAAATAAAGATCAAACTGGTAAGTTCTTGTTTAATCTTACTATTATATGACACTATGATTCTGTGATACTAATTCAGTTGGGGGAATATATGGGAATTTAGTTTAGTTTAATTTAGTTTAGAGGTACAGAGCGGAAACAGACCCTTCGTCACACCAAGTCCGCTCTGACCAGTCATCACCCTGTTCAGTTGCACGAATAGGCACAAATAGGGACAATTTACAATTTTAAACCGGAGCATCCAGAGAAAACCCACTTGATCGCGAGGAGAAGTACATACTCCATACAGATAGCACCCTTAGTCAGGATCAAACCTGGGTCTCTAGTGCTGTAAGGCAGCAAATCTACTGCTGCAGCACTGTGCCACCCCACTGGGAATTGTCCAGAATCATCCATTAGTTCCTGTTTTAAAGGATGTCAAAAAACGTATTCCAGTCAGGGCTGCTACTCCAATGGGAGGTACGTTACAGGGATTGATTGAAACAGATTGTCGTAAAGAGCAAGTTTCAGGACATGAATCTGTTCTCAATCAGGTTGCAACTCACAACTTCCCAATGGATATGTGGTTGAGTAATGTTAGGAAGGTCACAGAGCTAGAAGAATTGGGTGGCTATGTCTTACTGTGGAGTCAAAAGGTTGTATGTCTGAGATGATTAATGCCAAACAGATTCACAGTTCCCTGCTGCTGAGTAGGGTAAGGCTGGTTTAGTTCAGTGTAGTTTAGAGATACAGCTTGAAAACAGGCCTTCTGGCCCATAGGGTCTACGCCGACCAGTGAGATGCACATATTAACACTGTCCTACACACACACTCTAGGGCTCATTTACAATTTTGTCAAGCCAATTAACCTCCAAAACCGTACGTTGTTGGAGCATGGGACGAAACCGGGGCTCTTGGAGAAAACCCACACAGGTCTCGGGGAGAACGTATAAATTCCGAACAGACAGCACCCATAGTCAGGATCAAACCTAGGTCTCTGGCGCTGTAACACAACAACTCCACTGCTGAACCACCGTGCGGGCAGATTGGTGCTTGGAGGTTTTTGCTTCGGTATATCAGGTTAACAAGCTAACACCGCTGAGGAATAACTTGGAATTTTGATCTTTCAAATGTGTTGGAGGCACACTGTCTTCCTGACCTGGTACAAAAATGACCAGGTATACTTTGTATCTATAATCTGTCTATCAGATATCCCTCTTGCCTGAACCGCTGAGTTGCTCCAGCACTGTGTCTCTCTTTGGTATAATTCACTGCGGTTCCTTTCCTCACACTTTCTATACAAATGATCAGTTGTGATTTGGCAAACAAAACTGTAAAGATTCGACAATGTTTTGGCAGCGGATTGTGCTTGTGCAAGTTTGCAAAGAGTTAGACATAGTCATAGACATAGAAACTAGGTGCAGGAGGAGGCCATTTGGCCCTTTGAGCCTGCACTGCTATTCATTGTGATCATGGCTATTCATCCACAATCCGTAACCCGAGCCTGCCTTCGCCCCATATCCCTTGATTCCATTAGCCCCTAGAGCTCTATCTATCTCTCTTAAAATCATCCAGTGAACTGGCCTCTGTGGCAGTGAATTTCTCAAATTCACAACTCTCTGGCTGAAAAAGTTTTTTCTCATCTCACTTTTAAATGGCCGCCCTTTTATTCTTAGACTGTGGACTCTGGATCTGGACTCCCCCATCATTGGGAACATTTTTCCTGCATCTAGCTTGTCCAGTCCTTTTATAATTGTATATGTTTCTATAAGATTACCTCTCATCCTTCTAAATTCCAGTGAATACAAGCCCAGTCTTTCCTATCTGTCCTCATATGACAATCCCACCATCCTGTGGATTAACCTCATGAACCTACGTTGCACTGCCTCAATAGCAAGAATGTCCTTCCTCAAATTAGGAGACCAAAACTGTATGCAATACTCCAGATGTGGTCTCACCAGGGCCCTGTACAACTGCAGAAGGACATCTTTACTCCTTTACTCAAATCCTCTTGTTATGAAGGCCAACATGCCATTAGCTTCCTTCACTGCCTGCTGTACCTGCATGTTTACTTTCAGTGACTGAAAGTAAACATACAAAGTGACTGCCTGCTGTACCTGCATGTTTACTTTCAGTTCCTGGAATTTATATATGAGAAAGCCCGATGAGTTCTCATATATAAAGAAGCAAATGTATCTGCCCCAGGCACAAAGTGCTGGAGTAACTCAACGGGTCAGGCAGCATCTCTGGAGAACATGATAGGTGACGTTTCGGGTCAGGACCCTTGAAGTCAAAGATGCGCTGGTAGGTTAACTAGCAAATATTCCTTCATGTAGGTAAGAATAAAAAGTGGAGTTAATGGATATATGAGAGAGGAAAGGTAAGGGGAGGAATGGCAAAGAGCTCCTCAAATTATTCTGCTGGGTAACATGAAACTAGATAATGGAAATGATCAAATTTACATTTGGGTGACTTTAAAATTTCTTCCATCAGGAATGATCTGTGATTTGATAACAAAGACAACAATGTCGTAGGTCTAGGTTTATTAGAGTCATAGAGTCATCGCGTGATACAGCGTGGAAACAGGCCCTTCAGCCCAACTTACCCACACCGGCCAACATGTCACAGCTACACTAATCCCTCCTGCCCATATTTGGCACGTTATTATTGTCACGTATACCAAGGTACAGTGAAAAGTTGCATGCTATCCTATCAGATTAGATTAGATTAGATTCTTTATTTGTCATTCAAACCTTTCAGTGTGAATGAAATTTTGTTCCCCTGCAGTCATACATATGATTTTTTTTTAAATGACAGAACACACAATAAACACAAATTTAACATCCACCACAGAGTTCACCAAACACCTCCTCACTGTGATGGAAGGCAAAGTCTTAAAATCTCTGCCTCTTCCCTCTTTGTTTCCCTCTGCACCGAGGCGATCCAGGCTATCAAGTAGGATAATACATACATGAATACAATCAAGCCAAAAGCACGTACAATACGTCGAGCAATTGGGAAGATACAAAGTGCAGAATGTGGTTCTCAGCATAGAAGCACTTCAGATATATACACAAAGTCCAATATCCACAATCAGGTAGAGGTGACTGGAACAATATCCTAGCTTATGGAAGGAGGGTCAAAGAAGCCCATTAATATTAAACATGGAACATAGAACAGTGAGGCACAAAAACAGGCCTATTGTGCCACAATATCTGTCCCAAACATGATGCCAAACCCTCACTTATCTTCCTACACATAACTCACATCCCTCATTGCCTGCGTTTCCATATGCCTATCCGAAAGTGTTTTAAATGGCAATAACATATTAGCTTCAACCACCACCCCTGGCAGCACATTCCAGGCACTCACCACCTGGAAAGATACAGAGTGCAGACTATGGTTTTCAGCATTGTAGTGCATCAGTTGCAGAGACGCAGTCCGATGTCCACAATAAGGAAGAGGAGATTCGGACAGTACCCGAGATTAGGAAAGACCGCTCAGAAACCTGATAACAGAGGGGAAGAAGCTGTTCCTGAGTCTGGCGGTGCTCAATTTTAACGTCTGCGACAATATCCCTGTAATTTATGCATATGAGCTGTGTTCATTCTCGCACATGCTCAGTAAATCCGTCAGTGACCTTTGACTTGGAAATAAATCATTCCTAATGTTGATTCCAACATGAGTGTGTGTCTAGCCATCTTCCTCTGTACATTATGTACTAGTTTACTTATTTTAGAGGCAGACAGATATCAAAACAACATCATAAAGCAAAACATTGCTAATGCCTGAAATCTGAAGTAGAATAGACAGTGCTGGTAGACTCACGTTTGTCAGCTGTCATGCAGAAAGAAATAGAGGTAATGTTTCAGAACAATGACCTTCCAACAGTAATGTGATTTTCTGTTTCTTGGTTTAGTGAATATATGCCCAAAGGATCAATATTGTACCACCAAAGGTCAATCAACCTGATGCACATTTCTAACCATCTCCAAAAATAACATTAGGTCTAATTTTCACAGAATGAGTGATTTACACCTTTTCCTTAATTTAGAAGCATAGAATCAGGCCCTTCGGCCCACCGAGTCCATACCGACCAGTGATTAGCCCCTACACTAGCATTATTCTACACACAAGGGTAAATTTACAATTTACAGAGTTAATTAACATACAAACCTGTGCATCTTTGGAGTGTGGGAGCAAACAAGAGCACCTGCAGAAAACCTACGAGGTCACAGGGAGAACGCACAAACTCAGACAGACAGCACCCATCGTCAGGATCTAACGCGGATCTCTAGTGCTATAGGGCAGCAACTCTACTGCTGCACCACTATGCCGCCCTGTATCAACCTAACACGTGGCGGGTTTTGTCCTGCCCCTACCTCTTTTCCAACTTTCTTACCTTTATTAGAAACAATCAAAAAGAAAGGTCCCAACCCAAAATGTCATGTATCCATGTCCTCCAGAGATGTTGCCTGACCCGCTGGATTGCTCCAACACTTTATTTTTTTTTCTGTTGTAAACCAGCATCTGCAGTTCTTTGTGTCTCTCTCGTGGTGATACTACATAGTTATTAGAAACAAAATGATGTCACAATTTATGTTTGCCTTGCGTCTCGGGTGCATGTAATAAAATGACATGACTATGATATAACTGCACTAGAAATTCATAAGTTTCCATACACTAAATCTACAGTGATGCAATTTAAAATATACAGGATTTGTGCGGTGATTAGATGCTGCATTGATGTAATATTAGGAAAGAATTTCCACTTCAAAGTGTTTTAATATGTTTTTTTTTAATTCTGATCCTAATTTCCTCCATTTGCAGATGCAATCAACTCTACAACATAAATCTACTGAAAAAGTCTAATTATTTCCTTCAATCTCCTGGAACCTGGCTTTCAATGCAATGTAATGGCAGCTGTTGGGAGTGAAATGAAAGCACAATTTATTCTCAAGCAATCTGCCGCAGTTGGTAAAATGGGAGATTCGTTACTCACTGGCAAAAGCACATCTTGTGAGTTAAAACGGTCTGAATTGTTAGATGATCATGTATTATTAAATGAGACTGATGATCCGCATCATTTGGGCCAAATTGCAACCAGTCAGATGCCTCCGAAACAAATATTGAGGATCAAATTGGAAACAGTAAATGGTGGAATGATTGAAGTATAATTCTTCCATTCACTCATGATTGCACTGCTCAGGAGAAACCATAAAAACATTTGATAATCTGTAGTACTTGGATCAAAGGCGAAACCCCAAAGCACTGTTAAGTCTGTTTATGAGATGCAGGAAATCTATGCATAAAATACCTAAAAAAACATGTTTTAGACAATATGACTGGTTTTATTGATATAAATGTTTATTGGAAATAATTCTTCAGCGAGACGATCTTTTCAACTTTCGATGCTCAGAGAGTCCTATAGTGATAAAGCAGAGTCCATAATATTACGAGGAACCCTACTGCAAACTGAAGAAAGGTTCTGACCTGAAACATCACCTATTCCTTTTCTCCAGAGGTGCTACCTGACCTGCTGAGTTGCTCCAACATTTTGTATCTATCTTTAGTATAAGGCAGCATCTGCAGTTCCTTCCCACACCACAATATTGCATGCATCCCTTGTTTGTTTACACTTTCCAGATTTTCATCAATTGGGTGGCACAGTGGCACAGCGGTAGAGTTACTGCTTTACAATGCCAGAGACCCAGGTTCAATCCTGACTATGGCTGCTGTCTGTATGGAGGTTTTACGTTCTCGCTGTGACTGCCTGGGTTTCCTCCGGGTGCTCCAGTTTCCTCCCACACTCCAAAGACGCACTGGTTTGTAGGTTATTTGGCTTCTGTAAATTGTAAATTGTCCCTAGTGTGCAGGATAGTGCTGGGGTACGGGGTGATCGCTGGTCGGTGTGGACTCGGTGGGCCAAAAGGCCTGTTTCCATGATATATCGCTAAAGTCTGAAGTCCTCCCAGATTCTACCTCTTAATTGCACACTAGAAGCAATTTAAACTAGCAATTAAACTTCCCAAATCACAGATCTTTGGATTGTGGGAGGAAACTGGAAAATCCAGGGGAAACCCATACGGTCACAAGTATGAGTTCATACTTCATAAGTCATAGGAACAGATTAAGGCTGATCGGCTCATCGATTCTACTCCGCCATTCAATCATGGCTGATCCATCTTTCCCTCTCAAGCCCATTCTCTCCATAACCTATGACACTCTTACTAATCAGGAACCTGTCAATCTCTGCTTTAAAAAATGCCCAATTGCGGCCTCCACAGTCGCCTGTGGCAATGAATTCCACAGATTCACCAATATCTGGTTAAATAAATGTCTCCTCATCTCCTTCTAAAGGCATGTTCTTTTATTCTGAAGCTATGGCCTCTGGTCGTAGACTTTCCCACTAGTGGAAACATTCTCTCCACATCCATTCTATCCAGGCCTTTCACTATTCACTTGTGGAATTCTCTGCCACAGAAATGAGTGGATGGCAATTCACTGGATACAGTGGCTTGCAAAAGTATTCATACCCCTTGAAATTTTCCACATTTTGTCACGTTACAACCACAAACATAAATGTATTTTATTAGGATTTTATGTGATAGACCAACACAAAGTGGCGCATAATTGTGAAGTGGAAGGAAAATGAAACATGGTTTTCAAATCTTTTTACAAATAAAAAACTGAAAAGTGTGGCGTGCAAAAGTATTCAGCCCCCTTTACTCTGATACCCCTAAATGAAATCCAGTGCAACCAATTGCCTTCAGAAGTCACCTAATTAGTAAATAGAGTCCACTTGTGTGTAATCTAATCTCAGTATAAATACAGCTGTTCTGTGAAGGCCTCAGAGGTTTGTTAGAGAACATTTGTGAACAAACAATGTTCCTTGGGCATCATGAAGCCCAAGGAACACACCAGACAGGTCAGGGATAAAGTTGTGGAGAAGTTTAAAGCAGGGTTAGGTTATAAAAAATATCCCAAGCTTTGAACATCTCACGGAGCACTGTTCAATCCATCCTCCGAAAATGGAAAGAGTATGACACAACTGCAAACCTACCAAGACATGGCCGTCCACCTAAACTGACAAGCCGGGCAAGGGGAGCATTGATCAGAGAAGCAGCCAAGAGGCCCGTGGTAACTCTGGAGGAGCTGCAGAGATCCACAACTCAGGTGGGAGATTTTGTCCACAGGACAACTATTAGTCGTGCACTCCACAAATCGGGCCTTTATGGAAGAGTGGCAAGAAGAAAGCCATTGTTGAAACAAAGCCATAAGAAGTCCCATTTGCAGTTTGCCACATGCCATGTGGGAGACACAGCAAACATGTGGAGGAAGGTGCTCTGGTCTGATGAGACCAAAATTGAAGTTTTTGGCATAAATGCAAAACGCTATGTGTGGTGGAAAACTAACACTGCACATCACCCTGAACACACCATCCCCACTGTGAAACACGGTGATGGCAGCATCATGCTGTGGGGATGCTTTTCTTCAGCAGGGACAGGGAAGCTGGTCAGAGTTGATGGGAAGATGGATAGAGCCAAATACAGGGCAATCTTGGAAGAAAACCTGTTAGAGTCTGCAAAAGACTTGAGACTGGGGCAGAGGTTCACCTTCCAGCAGGACAACAACCCTAAACATACAGCCTGAGCTACAATGGAATGGTTTAGATCAAAGCATATTCATGTGTTAGAATGGCCCAGACAAAGTCCAGACCTAAATCCAATTGAGAATATCTGGCAAGACTTGAAAATTGCTGTTCACAGATGCTCTCCATCCAATCCGACTGAGCTTGAGCTATTTTTCAAAGAAGAATGGGCAAAAATTTCAGTCTCTAGATGTGCAAAGCTGGTAGACACATACCCCAAAAGACTTGCAGCTGTAATTGCAGTGAAAGGTGGTTCGACAAAGTATTGACTCAGGGGGGCTGAATACTTTTGCACGCCACACTTTTCAGTTTTTTATTTGTAATAGAATTTGGAAACCATGTATCATTTTCCTTCCACTTCACAATTATGCACCACTTTGTGTTGATCTATCACATAAAATCCCAATAAAATACATTTACGTTTGTGGTTGTAACGTGACAAAATGTGGAAATGTTCAAGGGGTATGAATACTTTTGCAAGCCACTGTATATGAATGCACTAAGTATAAGAAATAAAGTGGATGAGCTTGAGGCTCAGTTAGAAATTGGCAAGTATGATCTTCTGGGAATTATGGCTGCAAGAGGACCAGGGCTGGGAACTGAATATTCAGGGGTATATCTCCTATCGAAACAACAGACCGGTGGGTAGAGGGGGTGGGGTAGCTCTGTTGGTGAGGAATGAACAAATTTTAATCTACAATTTGATAGGGAGAAGGGTAAATCGGAGGTGGCGGTATTTCAGTTGAGCAAAAAGGACTATGGAGCAGTTGACTGGAAAGATACCCTAGCAGGGGTGACAGTGGACAACAATGACAGGTATTTCTTAGAATAATACAGAACGTGCAGATCGGTTCATTCCAAAGAGGAAGAATGATTCCAAGGGGAGTAAAGGGCGACTGTGGTTGACAAGGGAGGTCAGGGAGAGTTTAAAAATAAAAGAGAAGAAATATAAGGGGAGCCAGAGGATTAGGTAACTTTTAAAGAGCAACTGAAGATAATTAAAAAGGCAATACGGGGAGAAAAGATGAGGTACAAAGGTAAGCTAGCCAAGAATATAATGGAGGATAGTAAAAGCTTCTTTAGGTATGTGAAGAGGAAAAAAACTATTTAAGGCCAAAGTTGAACCCTTGAAGACTGAAAAGCGTGAATTTATTATGGGGAGAAAGGAAATGGCAGATGAGTTGAACATGTACTTTGGATCCGTCTTCACTAAGGAGGACACAAACGATCTTCCTGATATACTAGCTAGAGGATCTGGGGTGGTGGAGAAATTGAAGGAGGTTTACATTAAACAGGAAGGCTGATAAATCCCCAGGGCCTGATGGTCTGCATCCCAGGGTACTTAAGGACGTTGCTCTAGAACTCGTGGACGCATTGGTGATCATTTTCCAATGTTCTATAGATTCAGGATCCATTTCTGTGGATTGGAGGGTAGCTAATGTTGTCCCACTCTTTAAGAAGGGCAGTAGAGAGAAAACAGGGAATTATAGACCAGTTAACCTGACATCGGTGGTGGGAAAGAAGCTGGAGTCAATAATAAAATATGAAATAGGGGCACATTTGGATAGTAGTAGCAGGATTGGTCCGAGTCAGCATGGATTTACAAAGGGGAAATCATGCTTGACTAATCTGGAATTTTTTGAGGATGTAACCAGGATAATGGACAAAGGAGAACCAGTGGATTTAGTGTAACTGGACAGTCAGAAAGCATTTGATAAGGCTCCACATAGGAGATTAGAGGGCAAAATTAGAGCACATGGTATTGGGGGTAGGGTGCTGACATGGATAGAAAATTGGTTGGCAGACAGGAAACAAAAGGTAGGAATTAACGGGTCTCTTTCAGAATGGCAGGCAGTGACTAGTGGGGTACCGCAAGGCTCGGTTCTGGGACTGCAGCTATTTACAATATATATTAATTATTTGGATGAAGGGATTAAAAGTAACATCAGCAAATTTGAAGATGACACAAAGCTGGGTGGCAGTGTGAACTGATAGGAGGATGCTTTGAGGATGCGGGGTGACTTGGACAGTCTGGGTGAGTGGGCAGATGCATGGCAGATGCAGTTTAATGTGGATAAATGTGAGGTTATCCACTTTGGCGGCGAAATCAGCAAGACAGATTATTATCTAAATGGTGTCAAGTTGGGAAAAGAGGAAGTACAACGGGATCTGGGGGTCCTTATTCATCAGTCACTGCAAGTACGCATGCAGGTACAGCAGGCTGTGAAGAAAGCGAATGGCATGTTGGCCTTCATAACAAATGGGACTGTCATATGTTGATAGATTGGAGCGGCTGGGCTTGTATACTCTGGAATTTAGAAGGATGAGAGGGATTCTTATTGAAACATAGAAACATAGAAACATAGAAAATAGGTGCAGGAGTAGACCATTCGGCCCTTCGAGCCTGCACCGCCATTCAATGTGATCATGGCTGATCATCCAACTCAGCATCCTGTACCTGCCTTCTCTCCATACCCCCTGATCCCTTTAACCACAAGGGCCACATCTAACTCCCTCTTAAATATAGCCAATGAACAGGCCTCAACTACCTTCTGTGGCAGAGAATTCCAGAGACTCACCACTCTCTGTGTGAAAAATGTTTTCCTCATCTCGGTCCTAAAGGAATTCCCCCTTATCCTTAGACTGTGACTCCTTGTTCTGGACCTCTCCAATATCGGGAACAATCTTCCTGCATCTAGCCTGTCCAACCTCTTAAGAATTTTGTAAGTTTCTATAAGATCCCCCCTCAGTCTTCTAAATTCTAGCGAGTACAAGCCAAGTCTATCCAGTATTTTGTCATATGAAAGTCCTGACATCCCAGGAATCAGTCTGGTGAACCTTCTCTGTACTCCCTCTATGGACAGAATGTCTTTCCTCAGATTTGGAGACCTGTACGCAATGCTCCAGGTGTGGTCTCACCAAAACCTTATACAACTGCAGTAGAACCTTCCTGCTCCTATACTCAAATCCTTTTGCTATGAATGCTAACATACCATTTGCTTTCTTCACTGCCTGCTGCAGCTACATGCCTACTTTCAATGATTGGTGTACCATGACACCCAGGTCTCGGTGCATCTCCCCTTTTCCTAATTTG
This sequence comes from Okamejei kenojei, assembly GCA_035221665.1. Taxonomy (NCBI): domain Eukaryota; kingdom Metazoa; phylum Chordata; class Chondrichthyes; order Rajiformes; family Rajidae; genus Okamejei; species Okamejei kenojei. The sequence goes on along the minus strand of CM069136.1, from coordinate 63,372,715 downwards.
CCACCATTCAGATAATAGTCTACCCTCCTGTTTTTTCCACCAAAGTGGATAACCTCACATTTATCCACATTATACTGCATCTGCCATGCATTTTCCCACTCACCCAGCCTATCCAAGTCACCTTGCAGCCTCCTAGTATCCTCCTCACACCTAACACTTCCCCCCAGCTTAGTGTTATCCGCAAACTAGGAGATGTTGCATTCAATTCCCTCGTCCAAATCATTAATGTATATTGTAAATAGCTGGGGTCCCAGCACTGAGCCTTGCGGTACCCCACTGGTCACTGCCTGCCATTCTGAAAGGAACCCGTTTACTCCTACCCTTTGCTTCCTGTCTGCCAGCCAGTTCTCTATCCAAATCAATACTGAACCCCCAATACCGTGTGCTTTAAGTTTGTATACTAATCTCTTATGTGGGACCTTGTCGAAAGCCTTCTTAAAATCTAGATATAACAAATCCACTGGTTCTCCCTTATCCACTATACTAGTTACATCCTCGAAAAATTCTATAAGATTCGTCAGACATGATTTACCTTTCGTAAATCCATGCTGACTTTGTCCAATGATTTCACCACTTTCCAAATGTGCTGCTATCCCATCTTTAATAACTGACTCTAGCAGTTTCCCCACTACCGATGTTAGACTAACTGGTCTGTAATTCCCCATTTTCTCTCTCCCTCCTTTTTTAAAAAGTGGGGTTACATTACCTACCCTCCAATCCTCAGGAACTACTCCAGAATCTAAGGAGTTTTGAAAAATTATCATGAATGCATCCACTATTTCTGTGGCTACTTCCTTGAGTACTGTGGGATGCAGACTATCTGGCCCTGCGGATTTATCGGCCTTTAATCCATTCAATTTACGCAACACCACTTCCCGGCTAACCTGGATTTTACTAATTTCCTCAACCTTATTTGACCCCCAGTCCCCTGCTATTTCCGGCAGATTATTTATATCTTCCATAGTGAAGACAGAACCAAATTAGTTATTCAATTTGTCTGCTATGTCCTTGTTCCCCATGATCAATTCACCTGATTCTGACTGCAAGGGACCTGCATTTGTTTTAACTAATCTCTTTCTCTTCACATATCTATAAAAACTTTTGCAGTCAGTTTTTATGTTCCCTGCCAGTTTTCTTTCATAATCTATTTTCTCTTTCCTAATTAAGCCCTTTGTCCTCCTCTGCTGGACTCTGAATTTCTCCACTGGTAGGCTGCTTTTTCTGGCTAATTTGTATGCTTCATCTTGTGTTTTATACTATCCCTGATTTCCCTTTTTATCCATGGATGCACTACCTTCCCTGATTTATTCTTTTGCCAAACTGGGATGAAAAATTGTTGTAGTTCATCCATGCAGTCTTTAAATACCTTCCATTGCACATCCACTGTCAACACTTTAAGAATCACTTGCCAGTCTATTTTGGACAATTCACGTCTCATACCTTCAAAGTTACCTTTGTTTAAGTTCAGAACCCTTGTTTCTGAATTAATTATATCACTCTCCATCCTAATGAAGAACTCAACTGTATTATGGTCACTCTTGCCCAAGGGGCCACGCATACAAGACTGCTAACTAACCCTTCCTCATTACTCAATACCCAGTCTAGAATAGCCTGCTCTCTCGTTGGTTCCTCTACATGTTGGTTTAGAAAACTATCCCGCATACATTCCAAGAAATCCTCTTCCTCAGCACCCCTGCCCATCTGATTCACCAAATCTATATGTAGATTGAAGTCACCCATTATAACTGTTTTACCCTTGTTGCACGCATTTCTAATTTCCTGTTTTATGCCATCCCCAACTCCACTACTAGTGTTAGGTGGCCTGTACACAACTCCCACTAGCGTTTTCTGCCCCTTAGAGTTTCGCAGCTCTACCCATATCGATTCCACATCCTCCAAGCTAATGTCCTTCCTTTCTATTGCATTAATCTCCTCTCTCACCAGCAACGCTACCCCACCTCCTTTTCCTTTCTGTCTATCCCTCCTGAGTATATCCCTGGATGTTCAGCTCCAGCCTTGGTCCCCCTGGAGCCATGTCTCCTTGATCCCAACTATAGCATAGTCATTAATAGCTATCTGCACATTCAACTCTTCCACCTTATTACGAATGCTCCTTGCATTGAGACACAAAGCCTTCAGGCTTGTTTTTACAACACTCTTACTCCTTATACAATTATGTTGACAAGTGGCCCCTTTTGATTTTTGCCCTGGAAACCCACCACCTCTTATTCTCTGTTTATTATTTTTTTCTTCTTTCCCCCCTACATGTTGGGTGTGAGTGCTTCTCTTCTCTGCCTCCTGCCTCAGGCCCTGTCTAATAGCTTTCTCTATTTGAGTCCCTCCCCCTAACCATTCTAGTTTAAAGTCCCCCCAGTAGCCTTTGCAAATTTCCCTGCCAGGATACAGGTCCCCCTCGGGTTCAAGTGCAACCCGTCCTTTTTATACAGGTCACTCCTTCCCCAAAAGAGGTTTCACTGATCCAGAAACTTGAATCCCTGCCCTCTGCAACAATCCTTCAGCCAGGCATTTATCCTCCACTTTGCTCCATTCCTACTCTCACTGTCGCGTGGCACAGGAAGTAATCCTGAGATTGTTATCTTTGCGGTCCTTTTCCTTAACTCTCTTCCTAACTCCCTAAATTCTTCTTTCAGGATCTCTTCTCTTTTTGTACCTATGTCATTGGTACCAATATGTACCACGACCTCAGGCTCCTCTCCCTCCCTATTCAGGATATCTTGGACATGTTCAGACACAACCCGGACCCTGGCACCAGGGAGGAAAACTACCATCCGAGTCTCCGGACTGCGTCCACAGAATTGCCATTCTGACCCCCTAACTATAGAGTCCCCTATTACTAATGCCCTCCTCTTCTTTTCCTTACCCTTCTGAGCAACAGGGCTGGTCTCTGTACCACAGGCCAGGTCGCTATTGCTACTCCCAGGTAGGCTGTCCCCCCCAACAGCACTCAAACAGGAGTACTTATTTTCAAGGTGTACAGCCACTGGGGTACTTTCTAGCCCCCGCCTCTGCCCCTTGCCTCTCCTAACCGTGACCCATGTGTCTGCCTCCTGT